>OMNN01098017.1:60595-74002 GCA_900302755.1 Chromis chromis
TTACTGTCACCATTTGTCTGTCGGTTGCTCTACCTCTTAAATATCACAACATTAGCACAACATTTTGTAGAGAGTTTAATTATTGTCAGCAGATGTATCCTGATCACTTTGGTGATTTTGCTGTGGCTCAGATGGTCGAGCAGGTTGTATACAAATTGCAAAGTTGGCGATTTAGTCTGTGGCTCCTCCACCTGTCCATGTGCCGAAGTGTCAAGGTGCCAAATGCATATGTAATTGTTGTGTTAAAGGTTTACATTTGTTTACATTTAAATGACTATTCATATACTTCAGTGCGAAGTAGCTACATTGAAATACAGAATTGAAATGCTGTAAACAATATTTGCATATAACCACATTCTTTAACATTTTCATCCCCATTTTTACTGGTTTTAACCTTTTCAACTTTAGATGACAAATTCAGTCTGAAGTATTTAGTGAAGGTCCTCTTATGAGCTTCTTGTAGCTTTCAATTCCTTCTCATGGTCAAAATTGGGTAAGCTTTTTATTTTTATTTCTTGGTTCATGCAGCCATTAGACTCAGACATAGAAGAAACAGAGGAACCTGCCCCAATGTACCGTCTGGTTTTAGCTGGAGACGCAGGAGCTGGAAAGTCGAGCTTCCTGCTGAGGCTGACGCTCAACGAGTTCAGAGGAGATATTCAGACAACGCTGGGTGGGTGCCACAGCCAACACATCACTTTCAATCTAATGTTGAAGCATTCTTGATCTCAGACTTTAAATCTGCTTTCTTTTGTTCCCAGGCGTTGATTTCCAAATAAAGAGGATGCTGGTGGATGGAGAGAAGACAAGTCTGCAGATATGGGACACAGCTGGGCAGGAGAGGTAGGGCACTTTGAGGGACATTTCATGATGTTTATCAAGGGAGCAGCAACAGGAAAAAAAAAGATGTTATATATGTTTAAACTGTGTGAACATGTTCCTTACAGGTTGGTTCAATGGAAAATACACTGGACTAAAAATATAGTTGTATTTCTTTTTGCTTTAGGTTCCGTAGCATTGCCAGGTCCTATTTCCGTAAAGCTCATGGAATCCTGCTGCTCTATGATGTTTCCTCAGAAAGCAGCTTCCTTAACGTCAGAGCGTGGGTGGATCAGATTCAGGTAACTAGTGATGTTCATCAAATGTTGCATGAATGACAAAGAATCACCCACAAAAAGTAGGAACATATTTTACAGTGCCCTTTGTTTTTATAAAGGATTCAACAGATGAAAAAATCCCCATGTGTGTTATTGGAAACAAGGTGGACCTCCGAGAGGAGCTTCCAGAGGGAAGCTGTGTGAGCAGTTTGCACGGGGAAAAGTTGGCCAAGGTGTGTAAGCTTCATTCCACCTGGTGGAAAAATGTTTATAGAGATGCCAGGCCTCCTAGGTGTCTAAGTAAACTAACTGCAGTCAGGGATGTTGTTGCTTTGCTTGCAGGTGTACGGTGCCTTGTTCTGCGAAACCAGTGCCAAAGAGGGAACCAACGTCGTGGAGGCCGTGCTTCATCTAGCAAGGTAGGAGGCCAGGCAGAGAGTTTGACTTTAAATGTGTTTTCCTTCACAAACTGTAACACCCAGCATTTTTTTAACTTTTCTCCAGAGAAGTAAAGAAAAATGTCAAACTGAGACGGCAATCAGATTCTCAGGTCAGACTGAGTCAAAACAACCCAAAGAAGACTCTTAACAGCTGCTGTGGACTGTAGACAACTGATGCATGTAGACGGAGCAATGAAGGACACCGTGCCATTTTTATTTTGTAATGAAGAATTCCAATAACTCCAGCAAGAACACTTTCTTGCATATTTTAACTATATGTTTCATAAATGTTAATTCTCTGATCAAATTGAAGGTTGCTGTTGTTGGAAAATTGCACATGTACAAATATACATGTAATATAATCAAGCTTATATTTTTCTAAAGTTTTGTATTTATTTGGTAGTAATCTAATGAACTGAATAAACAAGGAACATTGATGCCTAAATTGAGATTCTACTTAAATATTTTAATGGTTTTACCAGGTTAATGCACTTTCATTTCCTATGAGGCCAAATTTCTTTTACAGTGGTTTTATTTAATTTTTTGAAAAATAAAGAAGAAAAGGACAGCTCACATTTTTAATATTTTTTTATTATAAGCATCAGTGAAAGCAATATTGCATTGCAGGTTAAACCTCTAAAGGGAGCACTGATCAAATCTTTAACATTTGTGATGTTAAGAGTGTTATTCATTTACTAAAATTACTTTTTTTGATTATTTGGCTAGTCTTTACAAATGTTCCACGTCCACTGAATTTTTTTTATTTTATTTTATTTTTTTGAGCATCTGTGACATGTTCCAGGGCCGTTTTTTTATGACAAAAAGAAATGTAATCCCTTTTCCAAATAAAACAGATTGAACTGGAAAGATGGCTGTTAGACACTTCTGCGTTATCGATCAGTGGAAATCTCTGTTGGTATTAAGAATTCACTCGTTTCAACTATTCACCTTTCAGTGAAAGCTTTTTGTACCGGATTAAAAGTCGCATAAATGTAAGTTCAGGCTCCAGTGCTGCTGCTTTGCACTCACAGTAGAAAACTCTTTTCAAATGAGCTGATTAAAGACAACTGGAGACCAAACTCTGCTCCTGCATATGGTGATGCTTCCTGCAGAGGATTTCAGTTTCTTGCAGTCAGAATCACTGACGTCACTAAACTGCCCAAGGCCACCACCAGAGCCCCGAGTATGAACTTCCAGGAAATTCCCTAAAACACCACAACAAAGACACAGAAGGTCCAGTAAAAATCCAACCTGTTGGTCATCAGAATAACAAATTGGAGATGTTTATATGTCTCAGCTTACAGGCGGCTTCTTCTTAGGTGGAATCAGGAAAGGTGTGATGTCTTCTCCAAGCATCTCTGCTGGTTTGGCTTTCCATTCTTTGGTATCTTTGCCTCCTGTTTGCCTTTTGACGAGTTTAGATAACTCGACGTGGATCGCCTGAAGGTAAAGGGAGAAAAAAACAACTTCTAATACATCCTGTAAAAAGATGCTTTCTGTAGATCTAGTGTTGGAAAAGTGACTAAAACGGTTTATCTAGACAAAGGGTGAAGCTGTAGTTTTAAAAATGTCCAGCAGGTGAGAGCAGAGGTTTGGAACATAAAGTAAACATTAATGACAGAGCCAACCAATCCTTATAGTCGTACATTTAGATTTAAACTTTATCACAAAGAGCCATGCAAACGACTTTATTTAAAATTTTGTAAATAAATTCATAAGATTCCTCATTAGACACTGTAGCAGGTCATAAAATTCTTAAAAAAAAAAAAAAAAAAGCCTGCCATGCTTTCTCTGCAGCTTCAAATGAAACCAAATTATCTAATTTATACAGCATGTTTTAAACAATGTGAGTTGGCCAAAGTGCAAAGGTAAAGATTGTAACATCAATTTCAAAACAAAATAAACATAAAATACTAACGAGACAAAACAGGATATTGACTTATCAAATTCTAAAATGTTAACAGCAACTAAAAGCCACAGAAAACATGCAAGCCTTGAGATTTTTCATGGCTTTTTCCTGATCTTCTACAGACTGCCGCACAATGACCTTCTCACAGAGCAGCTTAAATCAGGTTCCTCCAAAGTATTTTATCCACCATTGAGACAAGGGTGTAATTACCAAAGCAGCAGATATTTTTGTTTTTGTCTAGACAAGACCAGACATATTTGTGAGGGTGGCAGTGTGCCCTATAGGTCAGGTCACTGTAATACTGGCAGCAGTGTGCTGTAAGCAGCTGATGGAAATGTTCTCCTCACACTTTCTAAATGACATCCAGCCTGCACTTCATCGACCCCCTAGACTAAAACACTGGTCATAAACTGAGAACATTTTTCACTTTTGTTGTGATGTGAACAGTTCTCCCAACCAGTTATCTTAATTATATAGCCTGGAGTCATATTGTAGCTGGAAAGGATGACTCAGGCTTTTTCTTACCTTCACTTTACAACTTTTGGAGCAGACTGACAATATTTAACTCATGTTTTTTTTTCTTATTTTTAACCAAGTTGGCCAGAAAGCTCTGAGCAGTGTGGTCACAGACTGCCAGATGTGCAGTTTGCCTGAGCCTCTGTGGAGGATTTAGCAGATTAGACAAACCACACAAACAAGACAGAACAGGCCTTCAACACAAGCAGCTCATGAGGATCTTTTCAAGCTAACATGAAAACAACTTTCTTTCATGTTCAATATTAGGAGAGGTTATGTCTGTTTTTGTGAAAAGGAGGAGACGCTCTTTTATTGAACATCAAAAACAAAACGTGTTTTTCTATGTAGTTCTAGGATATATATTTAAATATTTTTAAATAGCGAGGACATCTCTGGATACTGTAATCTTGATTAAGTGGAAAACAAGTTCCTCATTCAAATTCTTGAGAACTGAGGCTGGAGCTTTAACTGAATATCTGTCTGAGTGTTTTTGTGTTTTCTGAGTGTGTTGCTTAAGCTTGGAATAAGGTGAGAAAAACATAACGGATAAAAGATTCGTACTTTATATCTATTATTTCATCTGAACTGACATAAACTGGTGTATAAATGTCTAACAAGATAGAAACAAACACAACATAAAATATGCAGACTGTCACTGCAGTGTTGGTAAACTGGTAGGTCACTTTTGTCTAAACTGTAATATAATCTCATCAATTTCCAAGAAACTTTGTATGGACGGTCAACAGAGGATAACTCCATCTGTTTATTCAGACATCTACACCAGCCTTCAGCATTAACTGTAATAACTTTGGTGGTGCCTTAAATTTAACTCAAAATTTCTATTTTTCTAATACTTTGTTTTATTATCAAAAACTTGGAAAACTGATGACGTTCCCATCAGCCTCAGCTGCACTATGTGTTTACTAATTAGCAAATGTCACCACGCTAACATGCTAAACAAAGATGGTAAACATCACACTGATTGTGAGCAAGTTAGCGTGCTGATGTTAGCATTTACTCTCAAAGCTCCACTGTTCCTAAGTACAGCCTCAGAGCTGCTTTTATGGCTGCAGACTCTCTAATATTGAAGGTACATATAACTATTATTTTATAGCTATTAAATGACTGTAGTTAAATATGAAGCAACTCCTAACTACATGTTATACAGCTGCTGAAATGCAGTAAAAATGTCAATTATACTTTCAGCCAAACGTTTTGTTGGTTTGTGGTTAAATGTTTCTGAATTGAACTGTGTTATTATTCATTCACTGTAAAGTTTTGACAGTTTCTGTATCCCTGAAACTAAAATTCGCTTTTAATCTTATATAATGAAACATATGAAAGGTCTTTGTGAATAAAAACACAACTTTAAGGAGTCATTTCTATTAATTGGGGAATTCAGTAGCTAATTTTAGAATGACCTTTTGTGAGTGTGTGTGTGTGTGTGTGACGGATTCACAGGCAGATCTGGAAGAAACACGGTGAGGAGACGGAACTGCTCACCCACATAATCTCACCTTGGTGGCTGGCTCCAGTTTCAAGGCCTTTTTTAGCACCTCCATCGCCTCTTTGTATTCACCCTTGTCTGACAGGAGCTGAAGGAGATTAGAAAAGCCGCAGTGTGGACCCATAAATCAAAACAGACAGAGAAGAGATAGCAATATGGCTATTTATTCCTCAAAAATAATTAAATCTAATCCCATATTAAACAAATTCCTTCTCCTTCCGGGGACTCTTCCTGCAAGTTATAGGTTTTATGGGCTTTTATGGGTTGATAAGGATCAAATGAGATGCTACATGTTGTCTCTCGGTCGCTCACCTTTCCCGTCCTGAAAAGGGCCTTGACGTTGTTTGGCTCGAGGGTCAGAACGTCCCGACTGGTGTGCAGCGCCTCATCAAACTGCTCCAGTTTGAGCTGAGTGGCGGCCAGGTTGTTCAAACACTTCACCCGGTAGTCCTGCACCTCTTCCTCCTCTGCCTTCACGCTCCCATCGCTGCCATCTGCACAAATACATGGCTTATCACATGTGCCCTGCTGCTGTGCACACTCTCATTGTAACCAGTTTTTTTATTTTTTATTGGTGGCGTAAACACTGTGGATGCAGGAAAAGATAATAAGACAGGTTTGACAGATACTGTTTAACTCATCTGGGGGACTTGTTTTATGTTCTTGGAAAACATAGAAAAAAAAATAGTTGGACTTTCAAGGAGAAACTCCCATCGGGTGTCATTATAAAGCTGGTTCATGTTCTGTTGTTTTATTCAGCTGGATATTTTATCACCATCCCTGCTCTAACAACTGCACGGTTGACCCAAACATGTCCGGCTGAATTAAATACCGACTGAAGTAATGAGCACTTGTTGGCACAAAGGAATTTTACTCTTGGCCCTGAGCATGATGGGTAATAAATGTTAGCAGCTTAGGGACTAACTCTATGAGGATGTGCCACATAGAAATACTAAACTAAACGGTCTGGTTAAATTTAGGCAATGTTCGTTAGGATGTGGCTCAGCAACAGAACAAGCTGTAAACGCAACACTGACACATTGTCACCTTTTCAGTTTATATGGGAAATTTGGGATACAGTTCCTGATTTACACATTCAATAGATAGAGGGCAACATTAGCAATAATTTGGAGGCATGTTTGCGTTGCCTAGATAAACTCTCCTTTTAGCTCTGATTTTGTCTCCACCAACTCCTAAAAATGATCATTTGGTACTCTAGGTAACATGCAGGGTTTTTGTTGTTGTTGTTGATTTTTTTTAAAATTTTTGCAGAAAAGGTCACGCCTGTATTATCTGGAAGGTTGATGAGAGAGAGCCAAAACAGTAACATAAAACCAGATTGGCACAACATAAAACCAAAACAATGTGCTGGAAGGCTCTAAAACGCTGCACAGAACTGATGGAAACACAATCGTTTGTTAATTCTCTCTGGGATTATCACTACCACTGACTCGTGTCACATTATATAAAGTCATTAGATCCGCTATTTTAATATGAATAATAGTCATTAAAATAATATTTTATATAGTTTTTGTTGGGATTTATTCCTTAATATGTAAATTACTTAGACAAAATCACACCATAAATAACACTATGGGGTCTTAACCCCAACATTTAAACTTGTGAAGTTAATTTTGTACCAGGAGTCAAAATATTTATTACTAGAAAGCACTTTGGCACAACGGTGACATAACTTGACTAATATAAAAACACTAAGGCAGTACTGCAGATTAAAACCAAGTCAAAGACAAATCATTTAGACTGTCATTTAGCTTTTTAATAAAGATGTGCACTATCAAAACAGTTTTGAGCAATGAATAAAGAGCCATAACTGATCATTTCAAAGGTCACTGCGGCATAAAAAATGTCATAAATAGAATCAGAAGCCTAATCAGATAAAAAGCACTTTAATTTTTGGGGACTTTGCCCCAAAATAAGATTCAAAAGGCGTTTTCCCCTGCAGGTGACTGTTCTAATACACGTGCAAACAGTGTTATGATGCAGTACAACACAATTGGTTCCATGTTTATGGCTCGGCTATTACAAAGCTGACGTTTGGCTTTTTCGGGAGAGGGGCGGGACGTGTGTCATACAACCCCCAGATTTGGTGTTGCAGAATTCCCCCATATATTTCTATTCTGGATTCTTAGGGAGAGTCTCTACCCTATAACCTCTCTGGGTTTAGTTCTCAGAATTTTTTTAATGGTTACTCTAAATGATTTAGCCTAAATATTGTCGTTCTTTGTAAACGTTCAGATAAGACATATTGTAATTGCACAGAGTACAACGAAATGCAGGTAGATTAACTGTTTGGAGAGGCTTTTTACTGCCACAGTTGAAAAACACTTTGACGTTGTCGGCAGGATTCGAACCTGCGCGGGGAGACCCCAATGGATTTCTAGTCCATCGCCTTAACCACTCGGCCACGACAACTCCTGTGTCAGCTTCATCCCTGGATAACAAAGCTAGTTAGCAGACGTGAAGATTTCTTTCTGTCTTTTTCTTTGTTTAGATTTGATATGATACAGATTGGATTCAGACACAGGGAATGCTGTGCTGCATTAAAATGTGTTTTTACCTCTCCTCAGATTTGCTTCCATCTAGGCCTGTAAAATTCTTGTTTAAAATCAGGGGAAAAAATTAGGTGTGACATTTTTAATGTTTTTTTGAGTGTATGTTTAGTTGCACATGACTTCTGGTTAATCAATTACAGTGATTTATAATTCCCACATGTCATAAATACAGTTTGTCTGACCCAGTAAGAGTGAGGATGCTGTTGTCTCTCCTGCATTATTATCCTTTTTCCTGTTCATCTTCCCATCCACTAATTACGCGATCTCAATGCCCTGATAAACTCCTCTCCTCAGAGCCACGGTGACTTCACTCACTGGTTCGCCATCATTGATAAATTATGAAGCAGTTCATGTTTTTCTCTTCACTGACTTGTTCAGCCACATCTCCCTCTCGGGCCCGCCCTGCCTCGTCAATGATTAAAACGATTAAGAAGGTGGAAATAATAAGAAAGTCGATTAGCTTTGATTATGCAGGAGAATTAAGCAAAAACATTTATCGTGGCACTCGGCTCGGACGGATGTGGCTCTGCATCGTGACGCTGTGATTAGTGCGATGGCAGGATGGAGGAGAAGCACTAAACTGTTATGTCATTCTGGATAGAGATTGATGTGGAAATGTGCTGTCTGAACTCTCTATCAGACGCTGTGTTTTATGTCTCCTGTGTGTGCACACTTTTGTCTGTGCTGCATTTCCATTTTTATCAACTACTATAACACATGCCTGCTATAGCCGACAGTATGGAAATATTTTCCATGAATAAATTCAGGTTTTGATGGCAGGTTACCTCTGCTGCGTGTGGTTAGCACATCCAGAGCTATACAATAGGCCCTGGCAGCCATACTGTATTCCTCCCTCTGGAAATGGAAGTTTCCTCGCTCTCGTTTCTGGTTGCCGATGCGAATTCGGTCAGCGATGGGCAGAGTTAGCGGGTCTGGTTTCTCTCTGGCATCCAGCAGCTGCAGCTGGTAGAGTAAAGGAGCCCAGGCTGGAATATCAGGATCTCTGCACACAAACAAACATAAAAACAAGCGCACATGTAATATCATAACAGGGCGAATGAGTGCTATATCTAAGAGTTATACAAGATGCCTTTTAAAATCCTCCACACAAGACTCTAATCTCTAAAGATCACTTAAATCAATCAACTAATCAATCAGTTATCAAGTGTGAGACTGTCAGAAACGCATCAGTTAAAGTCCTGCGTGGCAAGGACACGTTAAAAACCAAGTGTTCATGCTGTAATATTTGTAACATAACAATATATCTACTTGGACTCGCACCGCACAACAAACTCTGCTTCGATGAACACAACAATCACAAGATCAGTCACTGCCAGCAGTCATCTGTGTAGCTCCTCACCTTCTGCTGCTGCTCTATGAAGCCACATCACTTCACTGCTCCTGCTGTTTCTTTAACATATAAACTCTAGCAAGAACAAAACCAACTCAACTTTGTCCTCAAAGCCATCAATCACAAACTCACAGCACTGGAAACTGTGTTTTTCTCAAGTAATTCTTCTACAATGTGTATATTTAGATGCAAATACAGGACTTTAAATTGGAAAGGAGAACATTTTAGCAGGAGTCTGGTTTTCTATGTTAAGTAGCAATAACTGTCTCAACAAATACAGGTATTTGCCATTTGCTATGTTTATTTTCAAACCTAAAACAGCCAGAGGAGCTAAGGTCAGTGAATTTGTGACTCTACTGAGCAGTATAGTTTTACCTCTTTGATTCTGATCAGGACAACTTGAGAAACATAACAGTAAAATTTGGACTCCATAGCAAGTATTTTGACAAACATTATTCATAGAATGCAAAAAAAAAATAAACATTAGCAACAGCTGATGGTATGTTTGTGTTTTTTAGGCTCTGGCAGCTCCTCTCTGTATTCACTGTATCCAAAAGCTCACGCTTGTTAACCGCAGCACCTTTTAAAGACGTCTGAGCAACTCCGGTTCATTTAAGCAGACAAGAATTTGAAACTGGTATGAACCCGTGAGCTGTCGATGGCTTCAGCTTACTCAAGAGTCACTCAGAAGGAAAGTTAATTTGGTTTTCAATCATCTGGCTCCTGTGACCACATGACACACAATGGTCCATTATCAGCTGCTCCGTGGAGGCTCTGATTCCAAAGGTGTGTGTGTCTCTCTCTCTGTGTGTGTGTAAGTGTGAGAGAGAGACAGAGGAGGGAATTTATGCAAACAACGCTAATATTTTGAAATTATCTTTTTGAAGTAGGCTGATAAAAATACAAAAAAAAAAAATAAAATCACTCGTTCATCTTAATACTAAAAAGCAAAATCTTTCAACTTTCAAAGGATCCCATTTGTTTATTGAACTCAACACAACAAAGATCTGAGCCTAAGTCAGACAGAAGGAAGTACGGCTTCCTGGTGACCCCCACCCACTCTCTGTTTGCTGCAAAGTGATAGTACTGGGAGTTGTGTCAGGTCATGAATTATTCAAGCTGGTTGTGTCAATGACACAATTTATGTTTGTCTAACAGAATTAGTTGTATGCCCAGTTACTGCAAGGCTGTGTCAGCAGGTGGGATCAGATTACCCTTTCACCTCTCCTCTCTGGAGACCTCATCCACTATCACAGGACGTACAGGAGTGTGAAACCGGCAGCTGAGCCGAGGTCTCAGAAACCTGAGCTGGATCCCTGCGCTCGCTACTGGAGGAAGTGGTGTTCAGAGACGTTATCATTCTGGGCCGAGAACACGTAGATGCAGGTCATTTTTAACTGCTTTTGTCGGCATTGTTTAACAATTCTACTGCGTGTTTACGAGGAACAGAGAGCCCAGTTGTATAACAGGCGTTCAAAAGCGGCAGCAAAGGAGAGGACGGTAGATTAATTCATGAAGAGCATACAGCTCATGGCTTCTAATACGGGCCTCATACGTCTAACAGATCCTTGCGTTTTGCTGGTGCACTAAGAATATGACACCATTGCCAATTGAGCAGCATATGAACACACTGGAGCTGTTTGTTGCCCTTGCATACTTTTCTCAACTCTTATCTGGAAATATTACACAATATTCCCGGCTGCGTATTATGTAACAGTGTACGGCATATAACAATAACACACACAGTGTCCTGTATACTCTGACCTAGTAGTGCCTGGTTCCAGATTAAAAGGTCTCCTGTGAATTCACCCCTGAACCCATTGCTGAAGAAGCCTGTAGTTTATAAGTCAGCGAATAAACACTTGAGCGAACCGAAAGGTCTTCCAGCTAAACTGCTCTGCATCATTATAAAGATTTACATTTTAAAACGTGTTTATACTCAGTCTGATTAGTTTATCAGAACAGACGTAGTAGAGGGAGAAGTGTGGGTTTGTTGTCAGTGTTGCTATTATTTTATGTTCGGATAATGTCCTGAAAACAAATTCCTAAGATGTGTCTGGAATTAATCCCTAATTCACTCTTGAAAAAGGATACAGGTACTTTAAGGAAAAGCGCTAATAAAACTATGTAAAAATACTCTACTACAAGTAAAATCCTGCATATGAACAGCAAAATATACTTCAAGTATTAAAACTAAAAAATTATTTGACTGCTATACAATTATATTTAATACAATTAATAATGCATTGCAGTATAAACATGTGCACGTCTGCAAGGGAGTATAATTAAGGTTTAGATAGTATTGTACTCCTGTGGTTGGTCATGGTGGAGCAAATTTTCAATATTTTATATATTAAGCCATTTAATCTACAACAATGCATCAGATCTTATAACCAGGTCACATGTTTTGTGTTAAACCTTGATTTGTAAAATAGTTAATTGATGTACTGTATAAGCGCAGTTGAGAAAAAAATACAATATTTCTGTCTATAACCTTTAACCTTTATTGATCCCCTTAGGGAAATTCCTTCTCTGCATTTGACCCATCCTATTCAAAGTTAACCTTAACTATACATACTAAGAGAAGTGGGCTGCCGCAGTGCAGCGCCTGGGGAGCAGTCAGGGGTTAAGGGCCTTGCTCAAGGGCCCACAGTGGTGACTGGGACAAGCGGTCACTCTCACTTTCCCACCTCAACCTCTTTCCAGTCCTGGGGCTCGAACCAGCGACCCACTGGTTACAAGTTCACTTCACAAACCACTAGGCCACCACTATGATGTTACATAGTATGTGGCGCTTATGTTTAGAGGCAAAACTAAGAAGACAACTTTGACACAACTGATCTGAAGTTGAAGAAGTAAGAACAAAAATCTATATTTAATTTCTATGCTCAATTTAATTATTTACTCAAACCTGCAGCACTTAACTTTTGTGTCCCCCTTCAGGCAGTGAGAGTAATTACACAAATGTGTGACTGACACATTTCTTGCCATTGATCAATTTCTTTTTAGACTATAATCCTTCCTCTGAATGTCGAGGTTCTTTTTCATCTAAGCATCAGAAACTTTTCTTGGATGCTTTCTAGGTTTCTCCACTATAGTCCAATTCATTCAAACCTATTGCTGGTTGATGTAAAACGCATTGTTAACAGTTTGCCAATGTCGTCACAAACACCAGATTTAAAGCTCCAGCATTCTGCAAAATACAGAGAGATTTGCCTGGCGCTGATTGGCTTAATCAACACTTTGCAAGCTCATTTGCTGAGGGCTTGAAAATAACATCTTTTACAAGTACGTAAAAGTCCCGCATTGCAGCCTTAACTGGATTCTTGACTGTATTAAGTTTTGGTTCGAACCTTTTACTAGCCTTTGTCACTTTCCATCAATTTCCATCCAGTAGAACTGTAAAGTAGCACTAAAATGGAAATACTCAATTACATTTACCTCAAATTACATTAAGGTACATCTTATAGTGAGCAGTAAGTGAGCAATAATCTAACCTTTATTGATCCTCTTGGGGAAATTCCTTCTCTGCATTTGACCCATCATATTCAAAGTTAACCTTAACTATACATACAGCAGTGGGCTGCCGCGGTGCAGCGCCTGGGGAGCAGTCAGGGGTTAAGCGCCTTGCTCAAGGGCCCACAGTGGTGACTGGGACAAGCGGTCACTCTCACTTTCCCACCTCAACCTCTTGCCAGTCCTGGGGCTCGAACCGGCGACCCACCGGTTACAAGTTCACTTCACAAACCACTAGGCCACCTATTTACATTTTATATTATAATGGATGTAAAATTGCATTTTTTTTTTTTGTAATGTTGTGGAAATTTTTGTGGGTGCGATACTTTATTGGTTCTACGTCACATGAGAATTGTTTATAATGTGTATTTAGGTTTAAAGCAGATTTACTGGATGTCTCATTCACGACAGGAATAAGTTATTGCATCGTCACAATATCCAACCGGCTTGCAAGGAGATCTAAATCATGACCTGAACAGTGTTTGGTTTGTAAATACC
>OMNN01098020.1:8888-24652 GCA_900302755.1 Chromis chromis
GTTATAATTTGGTGCATTATGTAACAACTTATTACAAAATGAAGCAAAGTTTATTACATATTGCGTTCAAGAATTTTATTACAAAATGCAGCGTTATTACATAATGAGGTGAAAATGTATTATATTATTACATAATGCGGCGTTATTACATAATGTGGCGCTACAGACCGCAGTGATAAGACAGACATTGATATTTACGATGCAACTGCAAAGATAAGAGACTTTATTGTCATTGTGCGAAAGTGCAACGAAATTTCTGTGGAAGAACACGACAATCAGCAGCTATGCAAATAAGAATAAGAATAAAAATAGATTAAAAAAATACTTATAAGAAATAAAAAAGAATTCAAACAAAGTACTATATACAATATAATAAAGTGTTCAAGTGTTGCAGGACTGAACATATAAAATAGTGCAAATAGTGAAAGTACAGTACTAAGGTAAGGTTGTTATTGCACAGATGAGATGACGGTACTAAAGTCAAGTTCTTATTGCACAAAGGAGACCAGCTTCAATAGAAGAGACAGAAAATAATTGTGAATGAAGACATTTGCTTGGCAACAGATGGAAAACAAAACATATGCAAGAAGGAACGTGTGTGCTCTGTACCTCGGTATGTTATCATCAACAGTGGCGCAGCCGTAGAGGAACACAATGACTCCAACGATGGCAGCAGGGATCAGCATCTGTGTGTAGACTCCTAACCAGGCAAAATACAGTCCAACCTTCTCCCCAAAGTACTTTCTGTGGGAGGAGATGCAGAGGTTGAACTGTCAAATTACCTGTGAATACCTTATAGCTCAATTCACACTTTTCACATCAGCGGGTCTCGGCATCGATCACTCACACCTTTAAAATTCACCATTAACAGAGCTGTAATTTAAGCAGTCGCTGCAGGACTTTGGGGGTGCTTTGATTTATTCATGACTCCTAAATACTGTAGGTTCTACGTTTTCAACAGATCCTGTGCTGTGCCCACCCACTGTGCTCGACACACATCAGGAATAATCACTGGCATGGTGCTAGAGTCCAATCTGAGCTGCACTAACGGACCAGAGAGAGCTCAGCACGCCACCATTGAGTCCTCATCTGTCTTTCTTGGCTGCAGGCTGGTAAAGGCAGTCAATGCAGCTGTGAGAGCAGCAGCCCTGACTGAGCTGACAGACCAATGTCTCTGTGAGTCACCTGATGGCTGTGACAAGAGCACGGCTGAGGATCTGACCTGATGAGCCCGATAGGCTGGTACTTGTAGAAGACGCTGTAGCTGGCCCACTCCTCGTACAGCAGCTGTGAAGACAAGCAAGAGCAATAAGTAATGTGAAAGCTTCTATATTATGTTATGTATCAGAGAAAAGGTCAGGAGCTTTTCAGCTTTATCAGTGTTATGTTACAGTCTGCTCATGCTATTTGATTTTAGCAACAGATCAAAAAAAAAAGATTATTCAGTTTAATATCATAAAAATCTCACAAAACCAAAGGTATGCTCATTTGATAAAGTGGAACCAGTGTGCTTTTGCTACTTTTGGTTTAAATAATTACCTAAACAATGAGCTGATTCATTGAGTAATCATTTCTTCAGTGCTGGTGTTAAATGACCGATTCAAACTGAAAGAATTCAGTGGTCAACATATTTATATCAACAGTTCACAGAAATGTCCTGACAGCATTACATTGGGTTTGTATGGGCAGATCAGTTCCTTTGAGGATGAACTGTTGTTTAGCTGCACTGAGTTTTGTCCCCTGGCACTTTCAATTTGCATGAAGACACATTGTGAAAACTGCCAATAAGAGATACACTCTGGACAGGTCACCAGTCCACCACATAGATGCAGACGAGAGACAATATCTGAAGAAAAAGATGTCCACGAAGCAGTTACTGCTGCTGGTGCCTGAACTGTTGCTCATAACATTTTTGTCAACTCAAAGCTTCTCTTGTCTTGTTGGGATTACGGTGTCTGAGGACGCTGTTTTGAAAGACTAGGGAGTGAATCAAAGTGTGGGTAAGAGTGTGGGTACAAACGTACAATCTGAATGATTCAAAAACATCTTCTCCTCTCCTTAACCAACTAGTTTTACTTTCCAAAACCTATCCATGAGTATAATTAAATAAGTAGAATTAATTGTGGCATTAGTCCTGGATGTGTACCATCATTTATAATCTGATTTAGTAAATGTACGGATGAATAAGTGTGCTCTTGGAAGCATTCATCAAATGATAATAAGAAAATAGAACAACAATCGTGTGTGTGTGTGTGTTGTCCAGTGTGATTTAAATACCATGTGGTCAAACATATTTATATGGAAATCACTGCTCTGAGCCTTTACAATTCTTAGCTGACTGCATTAGCGCTCCGTGTGCATGTTCCCTTCTAATAGCACATAAATCACTGTGAGAAGCTGGGACATTTTCACACACAATCACACAGTCTATTCACAGGCAGAGCAGCAAGCTGCAAAGCGACAAATGAAGGCTTTTCATCACAGAGGAAAAGCCCAGAGGAGCGTTTAGATGGATGATCACAGAAGACTGAGTCTGAGAGAAAGCAACACTTTACAGTCAACCTGGAATATCTAGCCAGGGAAAAGCTCTTCCTTCAACATGTACACATGGCTTTGTGATATATACTAGTACGTCTAAATATGTTGCCGTGGAACACGCAGCTAAAGCTTTTCTGATGCTTAAGAAGAAGAGAGGGGGAATTATTAGGCTGTTGCCTTAGTGACACACAGCCTCCAGTATAATTATGGAGCGTATTAGCAGGGGAGGAGGTGACTTCAGACTCGTGAGCTCTTCTTTCCAATTGCGTAGTTATTTTATTCTTATGCAGTAGGAGGCTGCTCAAAAATCTAAAATGTTTGCATGCCAGCGTGGTAGTGTGTCCAGCTTTGTTACTCATCACTTACATATGGTAATAAGGTGTAACTAACGGAACAGCATATTACTTAAAGCCACTTAAACATACTGTGTTATTGTGTTGCATTCTGGATACAGACGAGGTCAAGCGCTATGAGATGACATATGTTGTAAATGTGCACTATATAAATAAAACTGAATTCAATTGAACTGAAAACTAATTTACACCAAACGCCAGTTTCATTTCCAGATATAACATCTTCTCAAGCATTTCTGGGGAGAGATGATGTGTTACAGTCACTGGTGGCCTTCCATCCTCCTTCCTTGTGGTTAACCTTTCCTGACCAGGAGCTTGTTCCACATCCTGTCAGTCATCTGAGCTGATTGGCCTGGAGCTCCAGTCCTCCTCATTGCTCTTCCCGCCCAACCCCATGACTGACAGGTCCCAGTCCTACGCTCCAATCAAGCCTCAGAAATCTCTGCACCTAGTCTGTTAGCCTTGGCAGCTGTGGTTTATTGTGAGCAGGTTGCCTCTGTGACTCTCGTTGTCTTTGTATTGTTGTCTTCTTTGTATTCAACACCTGCTGGCAGCCTTGTGTTTTTCTGTATTTGCTAGCTGGTGGTTACTTGTTGTCTGTGTGCTCTAGTGCAGTGGTTCTCAACTGGTCCAGCCTCAGGACCCACTATGTCTCTATTTATAACGGTCGCGACTTAAATTTTTTAAGTTTGCTGTTTATCTGGGTGTAGTCTCAACGCATTTTGATACAGCTTGGGAAAATTTCGACTTATTTTTTGCTCATTTTGGTATATTTGAACACTTTTGCCAAGTTTTGGGCATATTCTGTCCCATTCTGACAGATTCTGAGCACATTTTAGTTTATTTTTGGCACGTTTTATCATAAATGTCTCCACTAAGCTGGCAGAGAGAAATCTAGAGGTTAATAGTGGACAACTACTGGTGTCACCACCACTAAATATCCTGCTCTAGTGGATACTTGGAGCTCGGAGCTTTACTGATATGTGTAATGAGGCACCCATTATACATATCAGCCTGGAGGCAGGGCCAGGCTTAGCTTTCCCACCACACCCACATTTAGTCAGAAGCTTTCCTGTCAGGTATCAGGTGGGGTGCGGCTGCTTTGTGTTTCAGTTTGGCTAGATTTAGTTGTTTTCATTTGTAGTTTATTTAGCAAGTTGGAGCCCTACCAGCCCTCAATATGGCTTTCTGTCTTTCAGTACCCACAGGTCCTGTTTTTATTTGCAGTTTTTGTTCACTAATAATATTACTGAGCATAAAATAACCAAAAACAACCGGTGTCATGTTGCTTCCCTTTGTCCTAGCAGAGCTGGAAACATAACATTTAGTAACGGGACTTAGATGCAGTATTGTGTTACATTACTGTATGGGGTGATTGTCACTTGTCTACTGCATTTAATGTTCTGTATAATGACATCATTAAATGTACGTTGGCATAATAATAAACCAGGGAACTCTGCTTTCCTCATTCAAGCTGATAACAACAGGGGTAAGACACAAGGTCTCTGTCATTTAGTTGTGATTATTATCAATACCGTTAAGCCAGTGTTATACTTTTTATATCCGTGAGTACATGGGGGTCTGCGAGGGATGTGTGATGTCAATTTTGTCATCGATAGACCTTGTGGAAACCTTTAATCACGTCTGTGTGCAGCGAAAAACTGCATGTATGCAGTGGAGTCCTCCCAGAGGTCTAGATGAGGATGAAATGTGTCTTTATGGGTTCATATCAATAATTAGTGTTAATTTTTAACAACCTATTTTAATAAAGATAAAAGGCTTAATTTGAATTGAACCATTATTGCTCCTTTATGAAGGCATGATAGGCTGTTTGTGAGTCAGGAAGGGAGAACGCTTGGGGATGCTTCATGCAACCACATTCTGCTCTTTCATTATGTGCTTTCATGCTGGTTTGAAAGTAGTCAGTAGTGAATCTACCCAACAGTACATGACAGTAACATTTTATCGTTGAGGCGTAACTCTAGAGAACTAGTAAAGTACTATATTAGTAACAACTACAAGCAACAGGAGGGAGCTCGGAGTAGAGCCGCTGCTCCTTCACAACGGAAGGAACCAGTTGGGGTGGTTTGGACATCTGATCCGGATGCCTCCGGGGAGACTTCCTTTGGAGGGTTTCCGAGCACGTCCGCCTGGGAGGAGACCCAAGGGTAGACCCAGAACCCGCTGGGGGGATTATGTATCTGGTCTGGGAACGCCTCGGGATCCCCCAGGAAGAGCTGGAAAGCGTTGCTGGGGGGAGGGGCGTCTGGAATGACCTGCTTCGTCTTCCACCTCCACGACCCGACCACGGATAAGCGCAAGAAAATGGATCAATGGATACGCGCCACTGTCCATGTGCATATTAGAGTATGAAGGCTTTAGAAATTACATTATGTTACAAGTTTGTTGCCGTTTGTTTGTTTGTAGTTCTACCTTGTGTTGCCATGTGTGCACAGTATACTGGAGGAGAAATGATGCTGGTTTGTTGAAAATAAAAGCACAGTGGTTCCACTTTCAACAGTTCTTGGACTTACTAATGAATGGGCTTTTGTAAATGGACTGAAAGTGTTGGTGTGGTACCATCTGATTCAATCTTTTGAATGATAGACTTGCTCTACTTACCTTCCTGTCATTAGGTTCTGCATTCACACCCTCAATGTCTCCCTGTAGCACACACACACACACACACATTATTACATTATTATCTCAGTATACAGGTATCAGTTTATTTTATTTTTTTAGAAGGTGGCTATGAAGAGTGGTGGTGCTACTCACATCATGCAGCGGATAAGCAGATGTGTAGACACCATTGGCTAGCAGACTGGTGATCCCTGTAAGAAGACGTATTGAACAGGATTATAACCATGGAACACACACTCACACACACAAACACAGCAGCGTAACACTCAGTTAAACCCAGAAATGGCTTTATGCTGACTTAGATGATGCCTGAAAACATAACATATAGTCAGAGGAAAGCAAGAAACATACCTTAACATAGAATTCCGATTTACTCTGGTTATCATTCATATTGGTTATGATAACACTGCCCTCACTACAGTTATTGTTATGCTCTGGGAACATGGCAACACATAATGCCTCCCAGTAAACTGCAGCAGGTCAGTGCCCTGGTGGACCATGAAGCTGCTCTGGAAAATGTCATGAACGTTTGCAACATACATTTGCAAAAGAACTTTCAGATTTAAAACATTTTCTCGACCAAATAGGAAGAGGAGAGGAGGATAGACACTGAGCACACAAGACTGCAACTCCACTAAGCTCCTCCTGTGCAATTTATTTATTTACAATCGTGCAATTTTGTTATCTGGTGCAATATTGTCATTGTCACTATGTCATTATATTATCTATATATTGTTCCTAATATTATTATTATTACTTTAGCAATAGTTTTTTATATTATTTTTGATCTGTGTGCCTTTTACTTTCTGTCTATTGTTGGTGCTGTACTACTGGAACCCGAATTCCCTGAGGAAACCATCCTAAGGGATTACTAAAGTTCTATCTATCTATCTATCTATCTATCTATCTATCCATCCATCTAAATAAACTAGGGGATATTTCGAATCTGCATGATTGTGTTTCTCGCCCGTCAGACCTCTATTTACTGATACTGCCATGTGTTTATTTATAATGTATTAGAGTAGGTCAATCCCTGAAGTCTTCATATGCATTATTTATTTTATGTATGTACACACTATACATTTCTCTGTGGGCAGCATAGTAGCATGTCTAAACCGAATAAAGGTTGATTTGATTTCACTTGATATCTGACTCTATTTGCATTGAAAACATGCCGTTTATGATGTGATATGAGGTGCTTGACAGGCTTGTTGCTTTCAGGGCCATGAGTCTACAGTTTTATGTGTCGTTAAGTCAAGACTCAGGACGATCGGTCACATTCAGCCGAGCAAAGACGGAGAGACGAACCTACAGCCTGCACCCTTCTGCGGTAGCAATTACACTAGACTCTAATGAAAGAGGCCCCCAGATTAATTGTATATTGATTTATTCCTTGTATTAGAGATGTAGCACAGAGATGGTCTTACCCATGGAGTACTTGGCTTTGGTGCATCTTGTCCTCTTCAGTACCTCATAGACCTGGCGGCACATCAAAAAACATTCAATTAAGTATTTTCAATCTTAAAAACATGAGGATATCGATGAGGAGGAGGAGCAGGACAGGTGTAATTGAACTGAGGGCAAAATTAAGTAGGCAACCTGCTGAGATTCATATGTCTGTCCTCAGAGAGGCTGCAATGTGAAACCTACAACTCCATTTCGTTTTATTGATGAGAGCTGAAGCAGCTGGGAGTCAACAACTGCTGTGATTTAGAAGCTCCTTCCAATAATGAGAAGTCAATCACATTATCTAGTCCTCTGTTTCAGCACTGCAAAGTTCTGTGTAGGTGTATCTGTGCTAGTGTGTATGCCAAAGCAGCAACACATGGTGCAGATTCACAGAATGTATGTCTTTTTTCATCGCGGCCACTCCCTAGCTTCACATCTAAACAAGGGCTCTTATAGGAGCAAAATGGCTGTCAGGGAGCACAGCATGTAGAAAACACACGTGTCTATATGGAACCTTAAATACAAGCTGTGTGCATGCTGTCACTGTGAAAATTAAACACTGCTTCTTTTGTCTGGACATCTCATATGGGATCCACCTTCCACCCGTCCATCTACTAAAGCAAATACTTACTATTGAGCTCCTGGTCTTGCTGTCAAAGAACTTGTCCCTGTCAGACAGATCGAATCTGGCAACAAAAGAACAAAACACGCCCAGTATCAGTTACAGGTGCAGAGAAAGACCGCAGGCTGATGGGAGCATGCTTGTAAGACATGCTTTATTTTACCACATAGTCCATAGATATTGGAAAGAAAAGAGGTTCTGCAACTACAAGGTGGATTTTAAGACTTTTTTTTAACCTCTTACTCTCCAGTAAGAGGTTAAAAAAAGGCTTGAAATCCACCTTGTAGTTGCAGGCTATATTCCTAAAGGTATTTGCTGTCCACCTTGCACACAATGAACTAAAATGAATGGTACACCACACAAGAGTTTATGTAAAAATACAGTGATCAGACTATATGTTGCCTTAAAACCCAAATCAGATGTTTCAATGAGATACCACAAACATTTCATGTTTCCAAAATGGCCTCCACAAACACCAAGAAGTCCCAAGGTCATGCACAAGTAGGCGGCCATGTTTTTACTCAACAAGTCTCAACCATAGACATATATACATAGACGCCTCATTGACTGTGGAGGGATGGGCCTAAAGCGCCACCTTCTTGGTACAGGGCAGAGCAGAGGAGGGAGTGCATGGACATCTATGGAGGTCAGAGGTACTCCACCATCT
The DNA here is from genome assembly GCA_900302755.1 of Chromis chromis. NCBI lineage: Eukaryota > Metazoa > Chordata > Actinopteri > Pomacentridae > Chromis > Chromis chromis. Next base: position 17,158 of record OMNN01098020.1, read on the forward strand.
AAAAGTAGAATTATTCACTGAATTTTCAACCGATTTCCAAACGGTTACATTTGTTAAAAACGTCACACACGTAGCTATGACAGGAATCCTGGATGTAAATTTTTTATTTTTTTTAAAAATATCTGTCTGTCCTCCATGTCTGATGTTTGTAACAAACAACCCGCGTGAATATATGTTGACGATTGATTTATGATCACTTTTATAGAGCAGACATGTCATTCCTCTATAGACGTAATGCACAGTAGGAGCGAGTGTGCCCTTACCAAGATGGCCGCCGCGTAGGTACGTCGCTCCAATCAGCAGCAGCAGTCAATATGGCGTCTATGTATATATGTCTATGGTGCTGGCAACAACATTAAGAACCCCAAACTCCCATAATGCATTGCAACACACACAGACTTGTCACGTGATGACTGGAAATGGTGGCTTAAATTCCACCAATTTTCCACAAATTTGTTCAGGAGACCCCGTACTTTCAGGGAAGCATGCGCAGTTTTTCGCACATACTTGACCCGGGCCTCATTAGGTGTTGGCTCTGGTCCAACAAGGCATTCTGAGTTTTGCCACCACATAGTATGTAATAAGGCCAACCTTTCACAACAAACTTGATAATGTTAGTTGAAATACTTAATATTCCATTGTTTGCACTACAATTTAATATTTTTTCCATAAACACAGCAGTTTGTAGTTTCATTTTGATTATTGCCAGATGGGCAATGGGTGTTAGTGAGGCATCTCTGCACAGTCAAAGTGAAGAACCATCATTTGAATTCTTTTAGGTGTTGAAATAAAATATTTAACTCTGCTATGGTGGAAGGATGACTGTACTCCTTTTTTTTCTTTTTTAATAACACATCAGAAATTTGAACATTTGAAAATGCAAGAACTTTTGAAACATAGAAGGAAGAAAGAATATTTAAGAGCAAGCTATATTTCCTAGCCAGCCATCACACTGAAGAAGATCAGTGCTGTGATCATTTCTGCAAGTTTTATCTTCCACTGAAGCAACGTTCAGATGACTCTCAGATGGACTGGGTCGACTCTTCGGAGGCTTGTTCAACTAAATCAAGCTGCTGAACATTGTGCACTTAGTAGCTTTATGATAGTGAGAAACATGGCATCAGAACTGAGTGAAAGTGTCAGAAGTGAGATTGTCATTCTGAGCAAAGAGGAGCTTTCTCAGCTTAAATCATGGCTAGACTGAAGGTTTGTGAGAGGGCAGTGCATGGTGCTCTCACTTTGTAGAAAATGGATCAGGTGAATCCAAAGCACGATCAGGCAGAACAAAAGTGAGCACACCATATGAAGGTCAACACATAAAGCTTTGTTCACTGAGAGACAGAAAAGTAATTTACAGATTACAGAATTTGCTAGATAAAAAAAAACAAGAGCCCAATCAGCAAAGCTATGCTATCTAGTAATGTCTCAGAGGACAACAGTGTCTGTAAACCACTTCTCAGGAGGGAAACTAGGTCAAACGCTTGGAGTGGGCTGAGACAAGGCAGCATGTCAAAGTAGACAATGGAAAACTTTACCTTTACTGATGAATCCTTTTTAGAAAGCAGTGAATCCACCCCCACCCTGACCAAGAACAAGCAGTACTCCATCCTTCAGTGACATGCTCCTTCTTCTGGTTTGATCTTTACAGAGAAGGATTCATACTGCAGCAGGGTAATGAACTCAAACACATCTTAAGACCAAGGACTGCTGACTGTTAGAGGTTTTGCTTCACAGTCACATGACCTCAACCCCACAGAACATTTATGGGGAACTTGAAGACTGAGAAAGACAAACACTCCTGACCTGACAAGCATAGTGTTACAGAATTTTAAAATATTTTATTTGCCTCAACCATTGTAGGTCTGCATGCCCACAGTTACTCCAGAAAGCCTCCTTTAGTCAGAACAGATACAGTTAACAGCTGGAGATTTGTAGAATTGGACTCGCCTGTCTTGAATTTGATGTGAATTGTCACAATTGTTCAAATGTAAGAAATGATTGTCATTAACACTCCATAGAATCCCCTTTAATTCTGCTTGTAAAGCAGAACGTGTGATTTTGTCAGTGATTCATCGGTCTGGAGGCCACACTAGTGAAACGCCTTACACCAGAAGGACAAATGAAAGAAACCTTTAATGACAGAATGCATTGAGTTAAAGAGGCTAGTGGATGCCAGGGCTTCAGCTTTCTGTGCGGGCTCTGGGAGTCTGTTCCATCTCATTGGTCAGAATGTGTGAATAGATCATCATGCAGGATGTGTGCTGGTTGGCTTCTGTTATCATTTTATTGAGTTGTGCACCATGAATAGCAGCCATGTTTATGCAGCAGGCTCAGCATAGCACCTGTGAAAAGTCTGTGATGTTTGGCAATGTTCTGTATATTCCGATTCTACCCTTAAAGACTTATCTTCAGGCCTGTCTTTGTCCTCTGCCCTGCAGAAACCAGGGATGGATCTGGCCGACACCTACATCACTTTTGTACGTCAGAACCAGGACATCCTCCGAGATCGCGTCAATGACGAGCTTTACACCGAGAAGGTGTTTGAAGTAAGTAAGACTCTTTGAAATTATTGTAACTTAAGTCTTTTTGGTGTAGCCTGCCACTACTATCAATAGGTGGCTGCACTGAAAGGTGAAATGATCAAACAGGTTACAAAACAAATCAAAAAGTACAGACAGTAGAAGTCTATAAACTGCAATGCATACCAGATACTGTACCTTTTCTAGTGCTGTAGTGCTTTAGACGTGCTGTACGACAAGGCCTACCAGAGACTAAAAGATGGACGTAGCACCTGTGACGTCACCAGTTGATTTGCGAACTACTGTTCTGAAGCCTTGATCTTGGTATTTGGCTGTTGCTATCTTCAAACTTTAAAACTATATGTAATGAGCGATAGGTGGATCAGTCTAAGAATTCAAAGACACAACGCACAATGACGCAGTGGCGTCCTGTCAGTCACAAGATATCCATCCATCCATCCATTATCTATACACCGCTTAATCCTCTGTAGGGTCGCGGGGGGGCTGGAGCCTATCCCAGCCGACTTAGGGGACACCCTGGACAGGTCACGGTCACCAGTCTATCACAGGGCCACACATAGAGACAAACAACCAAGCACACTCTCATTCACACCTACAGACAATTTAGAATCATTATTTAACCTCAGCATGTTTTTGGAATGTGGGAGGAAGCTGGAGAACCTGGTGAAAACCCACACTGCACAGGGAGAACATGCAAACTCCACACAGAAAGATCCCAGGCGTCCTAACCGGGACGGGATCTTCTAGCTGTGAGGCGATGGTACTAACCACTGAGCCACCGTGCAGCCCCGTCACAAGATACCTCTGCCCTAAAACATATCCCGCTTTATCATGTATGTTACTCTAAATGATTTACCGTTATTCCCTAAATTACCTCCATGCTGTATTTAAAATGTCTTGAAATTAGTGGATGAGACCATAAACTCATTAGGGAAATGTTTACTGAGGTAAATACTAACAGTATAAAGTATAAAGAGTATAAAAAGTGTAAAATGTATGAAATGTATAAAAATCTATTTGAGGTCCTTTTTAAGAATTCTGATATTTTAGCCTGTAAGAAAACAGGCTCTGCACACTTTAGTCCAGCCAGCAGATCGTCATCAGGGCAAAGGGAAAGCAGTATTCAGTTGTATTTTCCAAGGACCAACAAATCACCATCACTTGAAAACCTGACATTACTGGCCTAAGTTAGTTCCTTCACTATAGCATCTGAGCGACAGTTAATTCTCCTGGTAGGTTAACCGGTGTTAACAGCCTCTTCACACAAAACCTAAGAGGATGCATTTCGTCTTACTCCAATAAACACCGTAGGAACACAGAACACAGTTTGCTTCTTAAAAATATCAACGAGACTTTATTGATACGCTTTTATGTGCTACAAAAAAATTGAAATCCGGTCAAGTACAGACATGTTTCAACTTGAAGTTGAATTGAACATCTCTAACCTAGCTAAACACTTAATAACTTGTTTAAAACGGACAAATACAGGTCTCCTCTGACGGCTTTCTGTTTCAAAACTCTGTGTTTCAAGGTTCTTTTAGGGTTTATGCTTCCTACAAACAGCACTCAGATCTTTAGGATGCTAATCAGCTCTTTCCCCACCTATTTCTGTTTTGTTTATTCCATTTTCCATATTCCCTGATCACATCCTTTACCTCTTTGATTTCCTCTGCCTCTTCACTCCAGCGTTCTTTGTCCTCCCTCTTCACACTTGATTTTCTGTTTATCAAAGCTCTTTCTTCCCTGTAGATCTATAAAGAAACGCAAGGTGAAGAGCGATAAAGTTTATCTAAAAACTCTTTCAGCAGGAAACACATTCATTCGGCGTTGATGGATTCTCACCATACCCCTGATATGAATCCGCTCTCTATCCTCGCTTGTTTATTTGTCAAAACTGTCAGCAGAAAGTAAAAAGTAGGCGTGTGATTCTTCGAGGCAGGCATCAGATGGTGCTACTCATTCTGTTGTTTGATTGGTTTGGGGATTTTATTGGGATAGGAACAATATTGTACCTCCAGCTCAGTCAGGTGTTACCACTAATACAACTGTTGGTGAGTGGAAAGACAGTGGGGGATGAAGACAGACTCCTAATGGTTAGTTGGAGAATATGTTGTGAACAGAAGGGGCACTTCAAGTCTTACAACACAAAATCCATATGCTCTGTTGGTAAGTGGACTACACATACATCGCACCTTTTACTACAAAGCACTGGACAATGTTTGCTTCCCAGCCAACGGCCCTGTGATTAGTAGAACACTTCCTCTGTGCCACAGCTGACCGATCAGAAGTCCTTGTTGGATGGTCAAGAAGCTTCAGGAACCCCATGACCTTTCTCCATTTTCCAACTTGTTCAAATGATCCCCATATTTAAACAGCCTGGCCCTTAGCTATATACTGTACTGTACACATGTTTTAGGCAGTCTTTTCAATTCATATGTACAACAAGCACCATCAAGGAGACGTCTGATTGATCAGATTGGCAACCCAATTTCCTGTCATTCACTAAGGCGCCCCTGGAGCAGATAGGGTTAAGGGCCTTGGTGCTATTTCTACTTCTCCTCCAATACAGGCAAAAAGCCACAAGACCACATGAGCCCTGGTTTGAACATGGACACTCACAAAGTTGTTGCTATTATACAGCCGTGGCCAAACGTTTTGAGAATGACACAAAAATTAGTTTTCACAAAGTTCACTGCTTCAGTGTTTTTAGATCTTTTTGTAAAATGTTACTATGGTATAGTGAAGTATAATTACAAGCATTTCATAATTGTCAAAAGCTTTTATTGACAATAAATTGAGTTTATGCAAAGAGTCAATATTTGCTGTGTTTACCTTCTTTTTAAGACCTCTGCAATTCACCCTGGTATGCTGTCAATCAACTTCTGGGCCACATCCTGACCGAGGAATATGAATAATCAGTTTACTTAATAATTTGTCAGAATTTGTGGGTTTTTGTTTGTCCACCCGCCGCTTGAGGATTGATCAAAAATACTCAAAACTTTTGGCCACGGCTGTAAATTGTCCGTAGGTTAATTAAGCATTGTATAGATAACGGATGGATGGATGTCTGTAACTTGCAACACATTCTCCGTATCGTCTTTTATTATTACCAGCTTACATACAAATGAGCAATTACAGTTCAGTAAATTAGAATCAGAGTCTAATTAGAGGGTGACTACTAACGAGTGGACTGTTAGGATATTTTGTAAACTAACAGTTGATGTGGTTAAAATATGGTTTTCCAGAGCAGGTAACAAAAGGCATTAGCGTAAAACATTTCAAGTTTTAAAGGAATCTGCTTCATTTGCAATTATTTTCTGTCTTTCTACTGCAAACGTAGAGCTGCATTGTGATTTTTTTTTCTCTCTCTTGAGCCAGAAACCTGGAATACAAGTTAATTAAAGCAGGCCCACTAGCTTCAACATTACAGTGTGTAGGCTCAGCAGCATTTGTGCTTGTGTCATTACTTTTTTCCCACTTTTCCAAGCCATCTTGGAAATACTGTGGCATGTTGACCCAGATAATATTCTGAGAGACGGTATAAGACACGCTTTTTTTTTCATGTTTATCCATGCAGAGATGTGACAAACGGTACAATATGTGTCTGTTAATTACACGTACGCACACTAAACACTAAATGATCCTAAACTAGTTAGTTTACATCATGAGCAGGATCCTGATGTACATATTTGTGTTGCCTTTCAGCTCTTTGATGAAAGTGTGATTGTCGTTTTTGAGTCAGTTAGAGGCAGACACACGACAACAGGGGTTAACAGAGGTCAAGCATGATTTTTACTCACGGCAATGTGAAGTCCTGCAGCTCTGTGGAAGCAGCACGACCACGGCTAGAAGGAGAGGGAACTCTGAAACGTCTCCTGTGAAGCAAAACAAACACTGAATTTCTTAATGATTAGATTCAACATACACAACATTTTCCAAGTGCTCACATGTGCTAGCAAAGCACAAAGCAGTGGGCTCTAAATAGATGTTTTACTTGTTGCATTTTTAATTTGTTTCCTATCTGCTCTGTCGAACACAGCCTGCAGTTCATCCTAGTTCAGCCAACATGACTGTTCTTGGTTGCATCAAGGAGAGCAGGACTTATTTTTTTGTTTTACAGGATCTGGTTGAAGCAGATGTTTAATGTTTTGGCAATTTTTTAGAGTTTAGAATAAAGTGATTTTGATGAAATATTGTGATTTTAAGCTTAGATTTGGTTAATTTTCCAACAAAACCAAAAAGCTCACATGATTAGCTTGACTGTCAGAAAGTTACAATCTGAGGATTCTGCCTCGTGGCAACCGATAACATAATAATTCTGGCTATTTTAACTGTAATAAAGCCAAGAACGTAATAACTTGCCAATAATGTAGTAAAGCTTTTGAGCCAATAACGTACATAATACTAAATGAGTGTTCATGTTCTATGTTGTATATTGGAGTTAAGTGCCGTTATAGAGCCAGTCCAGTTATTAAATACAGTTTTAAGGGGCGCCCCCATAGCCTAATGGTTATGTCACGTGACCCAAGTGCAGAGACGTAGCGGCTGTCCCGGGTTCGATTCCAACTTCGGGCGTGTACCACATGTCCCTTCCCTACTCTATCCACTGTCCTATCCAATAAAAGGCCAAAAATAAATCTTTAAATACAGTCTGAAGTGAGGACTGAATCGTTTTTCCTTGAGAAATGTTTGAACAAAGTTTTAATGAAACGTTTTCCAAGAAAAAAATGTGGTAAATTCATTTGACAAAGCAACATCCAACAGAGACACTGACATGGAATGATGAATTTACATATCTAAGCACATAAACAATATTCTAAATAAAGATTTTGTACAACAAATAATTCTCAGCTGCAGTTATTACATTTTCAAAGGACTTATTTAATGCTAGGCCGTTAACGTAATAACTTATTACATTATTGGTTGCTACATGACCTGTTTTTACAGTTTCTTCC
>OMNN01098021.1:0-11277 GCA_900302755.1 Chromis chromis
AAGGACTTGAAATCCTGACCTCAAGGTGAAGAAAATTATCGAGCAAATTTCATTAAGTTACCTCATCTTGGATTTAGCTTTAAATCAACTAATGCATAAATTAGAATTTAATTTACACACAGTATTAAGTTGATGTAACATTATGTCAACACATCTCATCAAAATGGTGTTTGCACTTAGAATTTTAATCTTACAACCATGCACGTAATTTAATTATTTTACAGTGTGCACAATATAAAATCTTACTTAACAACTCAGGTTTTGGCACCATCCATTCAGTGTGTGGGTGATCTCTTTTCTTGAGCCTTTTGATCTGCAGAAAGTGGTGAGTTTTATTTGACAGAACAGAAATAGAACAGAAAGGACTTATTTGATTAATTAAAACAATATATCTGTCAGGAAACAGCTGACTGCTTAATAGACCCGACTCTAATGATCTACAGGTGGAATTAGTGCTTTAGTAATGCACATTATGCCGAATGTACAGGTAATTCCATACATCCACGTTATCTAAATACAGTCTTTGATTTAAAAATGTATCTGTGGACAACTGTATTCATCTCTCAGTTAGTGAAGGAAACTATGCAGACGTGAGTCCGTCCTCTATCGGAAAAAATCCTGGCACACGGCTAAAGTGGAATTTTAAGAATCGCAGGCGACAAAAAAGAAGGACAGGAAAAGAAACGCTGCCAGCTGCCAACCATCTGCCAACGTCTTTAATTTGCCTGAGAGTTCTGTCAATTACTTTTCATTAAAATATTTTTTTTCTGACATTCTAAAAATTGATCTCTTTCGGTTTGCAGTTCATTTTTCACCATCTGCTTCACGTTTCTGTTCATTTAATATAGCAAAAAAAATTAAAAAAAATAGTTCAGTATAGTTATTTCTAACCTTATTGTAAATTTTAACTCGACTCCAGCTGGGTTGCAGGTATTACACCCCTTAACCGAGGATTTTGCAGCATATACTCAGGGTTTGGGTCCGTCAATTCATAGGAAGCAGGTTCTATATTGTGATCCACCACCTCCAATCAGGCAGTAAATCTTCCCTCATGTGCTGAACTCCACTCATCTGCAGCTGCGAGCAACAATTTGATAGACAAGTGCAATCATAGCTGAGAGGTCAGAGAGCTATAAGCAGCTCAGCTACAGTAGGAGGCTTGTCTAAACTGCCCCGAGGCTGTTTATGAATCAATGTGCTCTTATTGTACACATATAGCTTTAAAAACCAAATTGCACACATAGATATACAAATATAAATACATATATAGATACTAATTGACCCAGTTCTCATGAGCGTGCCACTGCCAATTACAGTACATCTTACATATGTGGAGGAGATGACTTTTGCAGAGCTGATCTGCTTCTCTGGTGTGCAGGGATGGAGACATTACCACCATACAGCAGTTTTACATGGAGCTTGACATGACAATTAGTGGCAATTAGTGTGACTGTATTCATTGCTTCTGCCGTGTAAAGGCATGAAAAGTGTGTCAGTTTAACGCGCAAGAGAACTGGCAATCAATCAGGAACTACTAATTTAACAAATCGATGTAACACATTACGGATGATTTTTTTTTACACCGTTAGAGAACCTGCTACCCTCGGTAGATATACTTACAGGTGATTATACACTAATGAAAACACAATTATGAACACTATATTCATTTCCTATGAATAGATCCCCTTAAATCCTACAGACGGGTAATTTAAGTGGACTTTAGCTGTTGAAAGGTGAAATAACCAGTGGTGGTTTAAATGAAAGTACCACCACCACACTGTGAAAATACTCCACTGCAAGTGAAAGAAGAAAACCTTGCTTAGGTAACAGCTTAAAGTATTAAAAGTAGTCATTGTGCAGTACAGTTTTCCCTGTCAGTGTTTTGCTAGTATGTAATTGGCTTTTTTTTTTTTTTTTTTACCGTCGGATAAACATGTTTAGTTTAATCTACAATAATGCATCAGATTCCAAAAGTTCACGTTTGTAGCATCGCTGCCTTGTGAGACATGCATATCTCTAATAAGTCAGCTTTTTTGAGTTCAGAAAAGCAGCTTTGTGACTTTTTCCTGCTAATCCTAGAAAAAAACAAAAACAACTAACTAGGATGTTGTTCTTAAAGGAACACAGTCCTTTAATTTGTCAAAAAATATAAATGCAGAATCACTAAATTTGGAGATGCATGGTTTTCACTGAATGGTAAAGGTATCAAAAATTGTAATCTGAAACGTAACCAGCAACTAAAGCCATCAGACAAATGTAGTGGAGTATAAAGTACAGTATTTGCCTCTGAGATGTAGATGAGTAAAAGTGTAATGTCACAGAAAATGGAAAAACTCAAGTAGCGTAGCTCTTAGTTGCTATTTAGTAAATGTACCACTGGAAATAACATAGTCTTCAAGTTACAAATTAATTCAGTAGACTCACTTGGTCATTATGGTAATAGTGGGTATTAATGACCTAAGTTAACATTAATTTTGCAGTCAAATGACTGGCATTTTTTGCTACTGTAACAATATATTTTAGCAGATAAGTCTAACATTATTTTTAATTTAAGACGAAAAAATCATTGTAAGTCTATCAGCAGGAGGAGTGTTTGGTTTTATAAGGTCTAAATTAGGTTGTCTAGTGTCTACATCAACTTGAGCAACCCGGTGGTCAGCTCCATTCAATTTAAAATGTGCTGTTTGAATACATTTGATTTATTGGTACTTGGAGATGCATTCAATGCATGGCTTGTGCCATATAAATATTGTCTGATTGATTCAAAAGTATATTATAAAATGGAGGGAAATCCAATGTGTTTTGGACACTTGGGGGGCAGCAGCTCTGAACACGTTAACATATCAATATGAAACTTGTTTTCTAGCAATTATTGAAGAACAGTAATAGCCATTTGGAGTAGGGATGTCCCGATCAAGTTTTTTTTGTCCCCGATTCAATCAGTCATTTAGTATCAAGTCCCAATCTGATACAATTTTCCAAGAGAATACACATTAAAGTATTGTAGATTAGCTGTAGTACCTGGTTGCATCATCATTTGGAGCCTCTTAGTTCCAGTTTGGCAAGCACAAAGCATTGTGGGGGCTTAGCTAAAGGGGCACCATGACAAAGTCTTATGTGGTGCTTAATGACCTTCGGCTAGCACGCCATGTTAAATCAAGCTTTGATCAACTAGGATCTCATTCCTATATCTGTAGTCTGTATAATGTGTTTATCCATATCACTTTGTATTTGTAATATATAGTCATGAGTTATTGATTGATAATGCTGCATTTATTGAGAATAATTTTTAATTTACACCAACTGTCTGACAGCAGACGTAAACAAAGGATCAACATTATGTTTAGGTAATTGTCTCTATCTGAATCTTTGGATTTGTTGGGTTTTTCATGTGTAATTTAGCAGGGTATGAACATTTATTTTTGAATTGGTCATTTAAATGGTACAGTATATAATATTGTGGTTGATTCTTAACCTTAATATTTGAGTCACTCCAGTAAATTTGTCTAATAAATAAGACTGTTATCTTGACCTTAATATTCAAACTTGTACAATACTTCAATATAGACATTTAGCTGTTTTCCCCAACTGTTTTTGTTGCTTCTTCTGGCTGCTGCAGCTAAAAACAAACAGAGCTACTGAACTAAAGCAGTAAAGCTGAGCTGAGACTTACTTTCAGCAGGAAAGCTGCACTTTGGGAAGATAGTTCTCTGTGGGCTCGTCACTATAAGTTACTGCTTTCACACTCTTACCTTGTTTTCACAGTTGATCAGTTGTCATGATAAAATATTCATGATAGCTGCTTTAACTGCCACTTAGAACAACAGTGGCCATAAAGTTGCTAAATCTTGCATTAAAAACCCCCAGACAGTTTCTGGTTGTTTTTTCTTCCTTTCACGTTCTTACTAAGTCCTGCACCTCCATTTTTTGTGTTTTTTTTTTTTTTACAGAATGTGGTTACTGCAAATGGTTTATTTTTTGCAAATTTGAATATGAGACATAATAACATAATTTTGATGACACTTAAAGTAGTTCAAGGTCCATCACAAAGTTGAAAATCTGAATTTTTTTCAGTTTTTACAGTTTGCTAAATGGTGTGATTTTTAAAAAAAGATAACATGGCTTTCAAACACAATTTGAGATTCAGAAGGTTAAAAAACAGCCAAAATACAGTAAGGTGCATGGTTTTCGTGGATAAAGACATTTGTGGTGCCCTCCAAGGATGTTTTTAGCCACCACCAAAGGAAAGTCACCCATGCCAAAATGCTAAGAATGAGTGCAAATAAAGAAAGCATATCAATTTTTTAATCAGTTTTGTTAATTTGCTCAGCTTTTTGCTGACATTTTTGCTTATCAAATGGTTAGAAATTACAGGAAAATGCTGAAATTTTGTCTAATAAACCATGAAAAACACAGATCATGCTGCTGTAACATTTAGAAATAGTGTCTGTGAATATAAATAATGCACTGCTGTTTTTTTTTATTTTATTTTTTAGATTTTTAGTATGCATACCTATTTTTCTCCAAACTATATTTCAGACACAGATTCAAGGACCCATGAAAATTTTAAACCCCAGGACATCAGCATAAAGATGAAGTCATGGCCACCTGCAGAACAGGGCTGAGAATTTGCCTGCAGAACGAAAAGGTGTTGCGAAACATTTAATAATAATTTTGTTCGGGTTGCGCTGCCCGCTCAGACACACGTAAAATAAATCAAAGTCTGTAGCATCAAAAGACTTGGAGAAAACAAAGCATGACTCCTGAGTGTGTGTGACGCTAATGTGCTGGCTGTTGTGGTTCGGGTTCATCAGCCTCACTTGTCCAAGGCCGAGCCAAGGTTCTGACCCTGAATACGTTTGCATGGCGGCGGCGGTAATGGGCTCCCGGGACTGTCGAGCCAAACCACGTCAGGGCGAGGAAAGGATCATAGCCGGCGCTGATTGCTTCTTATGACTCACTCCTCCTGCCTTTTTTATGTGGAGAAAATTTAATTACACATCAAGGGCATAGCAGGAATGTAGTCCCTCAGGTTCTCTCTGCTGCTGCCGATGTGACAGACTCTCTTTTTGTTGTTTCGCTTATAGAAGATTAGACAAACTTCATTAGGACCCCAGTAAGGAAATTTACACTCACGTAAACAACATCTATTGCCAGGACTGCTCTGACTTCACATTCACTAAAATATATTCAAAACATTATTATTATTATTTTTAAACCAATCCACTGCAAAGAAACTATTTTTATTGTGGCTACAGTACAGGGATCAACCAATATAGTATTTTTAGGGCCGATACCGATACTGATTATTAGTAATCAAGGAGATGGATAACCAGTATTTGGAACTGATCATTTGAAGGAAAAATTAAAATCTTGGTGTCAAAACACAAAACTTGAGAGTGACCTTTCCAACATTTTTCCTTCATCAGCTATTACTTGTTACGTGCAACCAATCAGGTATTTTCCTTACCGGTAATTACAAGTATTATTGATCAGTTATCAATGAATTAATGGACATTATTCCCTCTGCTGATATTGTTGGTTTCTCTGTCACAAAAGTGATTCAATTACGAATGCCACTGGGGATCTAGTAATGCTTTCCTGGTTTGTCGTAAGTTCATGAGTGCTGGCTGGAGGTTATTAAGTATCACAGACGTCTTTGTCATGGTGCCTTTTGCTAGCTAACCCCCCACAATGCTCTCTGCTGCCTGCTATGAGTGCTATGCTAATGCTAATGGAGTTCAGCTAACGCTATGAGCTGACTGTAGTCTGAGTGAAGCCTCCTCTGGTCTCTACAGTATTAAAGAGTATGAAGCTCCACCTGGTGGAAGAAACAGGTACTATAGCTGCATTTTCTGAAATGCATGTCGAGATTACAGGTTTTCTCCATCTTTTGGAGCTTGTGACGCCACAGTATTATGTATCATATTGTTTATTGTCATTATGACTGGGGATGTCCTGATCCAATCTCAAAAATTGAGGTCAGGGCCAAAGCATGTTTTAACTAATTGGTAACATTATGAATCTTCACCTGATCCTTTGTTTACATCCGCTGTCACACAGGTGTCATAATGGGCGAGCCCAATTTGTGGCAGGATGCTATGGATGCAGATTTGAATCATTTTCTTCAGAGTTATCAATCAAAAACAGATCAATTGATGACACAACCTGAGCACAGTGACCATTTATCCTGAGCTGATAGGGCTGTTTTAGTCAACAGACACATCATTTAGGATTCAAAGGCAGAAATGCTGTCCTGGTTAATCACAGTTTGTATTAAATACATGCATTCAGGCCCGAGGTCATTATGCATCACAGAAGTCTTTGTAATGGTGCCTATTGCTAGTTAAACCCCCACAATGCTCTCTGCTTTCCAACCAAGTCCGAGTGACGGTCAAGCAACCAATTCATATACTTTTAATCTGTTAATTATTGCAGTTAAGATATTAACAGCAATATTATGTATTGTTAACAACCCAATTTTCTACTGTGTTTGGGCTCCGTCAAGTGAAAGCAAGCACAAATCAAAGCACTTTTTAAGTCCGGCAGTGACTACTTTAGTTGCAACTCAGTTAATGATACATTCTAAAGGTGTGTATGATGGAGAATCCCCTTGTACAGTCTCTCCTCATAACAAGCATTTGTTTAGAGCATGATTTGTTTTGTAGACAGTCCATGTGGTCACAAATTTTTTTGGCTGCACGTGGCTGTCCACAGGACTTAGATGACAAAATTTACGTCACACATACCCTTGCAGACACTTGGATGCATGAATCGTCCTTAATCAAGGCTCTACATTCTCATGAAACTCCAGCAGTTCAACTCTGGGTCTGGCCACGGGCCTGTTGCCTCTCCGCACCTTATCTCTGGCCTAATTATTTCGATTTACCATCCTTTAGATGGATGAAAGTTCGCCTGAATGCTGGCTCTATTCCTCTGTTGCCTCCTTGTGTCTGAGTGGCCTTATGTAGCCTGTGTTCTATAAAAAGAGTCGTCCGGGTGCCTAATCACTCACTGTAAGATATAATCATCTGCTGCTCTTTGAGATATCCCTCCACCCACCTTAAGGGAATCATTATGTGTTCGCTGCGGTGATTCTGGAAGCATATGTAGAATCCTTTTCCCCCTACATTGTCCAAGAAATAAGTTGAAGCTGTGACCTTTTACAATGTCACATTATAGATTTGAATGATAGTAATGACATTTAGCGCAAAGCCTCTGAAAGTGACGTCTCCCATGAATCTTCCCCGCCATGTTCTGATGTCTTCTTTACCAAGGCTCTGTTTTCTGCGATTGAATGGCTGGTAGATAAGGTTAATTTAAAAATGAAGACATGCACAGTTAAAATGCTATCGAGGAGGCAAGACAGTGAAAACATGATAGCTAAATGTGGGTGATTAAGTGCTGATCCATGCTTAATGAGCATATTGCGGCGACAACTCTGTGTTAAAACCTCCCTTCAAAGACAGACTAAGCCCAATTGATCTGGCGTGACGTGATTCATTTGCTGCAGGGTGTCTCTTTCCCCTCCGTCTCTGATCCATACCTCCACTTACCTCCTGATCTGACAACTGCCGGCTTCTATCTCGGTGCTGCAGCTTATGCACAGCTCAACATCAGGCTGATAAAACACAAAGGTTATCCCTCCAACCTCTATCGATTTAGTATTGTTACCCTCCTCACTCGCCCGCTTCCTCACAAAGGGCCGAGTGGAAGCTGTGAGGGAAATCTTAATCACCCCTGTGCTAATGCTATCGGTCACTGTGATTTTGGAAGTGAATAATTATTGTCTGAGGGCGATTGTTTTAGTAGGCGGGGGATAAATTGGCTTCTGCTGCTGCTGCTGCTGCTGCTCTGATTTCCGCCTTCGTATTGGCTTTGAATTGGTTTTGGGTTCTTTCTAATCGCAGAGGCGACAGACAGAAACGGGCTTGTTACGATAATGCGTGAGGTTGGGAAAATAATGTCGCTGTTTTCACACTTGCATGGCGGTAAATGAGTAATGTGGATGTGACAATACTTTTCAGGACCCGTTCCTAGTCATAAAAGAGCACATTGTGGGTCTCTTTGAATTAAGGCTTTGGAAAAGTTGAGCTAAAAGCGCTGCAGAAGGCTGAAGAGCACAGGGAAGGAACATAACACTCGAAACACAGAGCGAGGCTTGATTTTAATATGAAATATATAGTTTGTTCATCTCTTTCCTGGCATTTGAACATGTAAAAAAGACTCCTGTTTACAGTGACATTACAGTAATCACACTGATCACTGCATAAAAACTGTAAATTACATCTGACAAGCCCCAAAGACAGTCTCAGATATCAGGAGGCTTCGGCGTTACGCTGTGACAGGTAATGAATGGCAAGATCTGCGAGCCCGGGCCAATGAGAAAGCGAGATTGAGAAAGTGCTGCCTGTTTATTGGTGCTTAATGAAAAACAATTTATCTAAATCACCACCGGGGAGGGTTCCTGGTTAAAGCTCTGGGAGGAGGGCTAGCATTTCTGTCAGTGACAAATGTGCTGCTGTTTTTCCAATTCAAATGGAATTGACGAGAGAAAATACGGCCAATTTGGGCCGCGAGCGCAATCGCTGCCCGATATCCTGCAGCACGGCCATAGAGGAGCACTGTTGTGGTAGCCTAAGCCACATAAAATACATATTATAACCATGACCCACGTTTAAACCTGCATGAAGATTTCATGTTCAAAATGGTTAAAAAAAAAAACATAACATGGAACTATTCACTTGTAAAAACAAATGCAGCAATTTAGCACAGAACTCAGAATTTTGTAGTCTTTAAGGTCATTGTTTAAATTTTTCTGGTTTGTTTAAAGCTGCAAAGGATTTTTTTTCTCCAGACAAATATCCAGATATTTCCCTCAGGAGTCAACAAAAGAGAGCTGTAAGGAAAGATTTCTGTGACTTTAATTTACCAGATCACCAGAAAAAGGGGCTCCGAATAAGTTCTAATGTTGCTCACAGCGGTGGGAAAAGTCTTCATTTTCTTTATTTTGGTAAAAGTACAAACGCACCAAAGTATAAATACTGTATTACAAGTAAAAGTCCTGCATGTAACACCCTACCAAATCAAAATAAGTATTAGCAGTAAAATGTAATTAAAGTATTAAAGTAAAAGTCCTTGTTTGAGTCTCTCTGACTGATATATTTTTATATTTGCCATTCGATTATTAATAGCATCAGTGTGTCAGCAGCTTGTTACTGTTGTACTTTATATCCAGTTTTATATTCAGCGACAGCAGATAAATCTGAACACTCCAAACATGATTAATTAGATTCAACTTCAAGTTTATTGTCATTGCACAGAGTACAAGCACTAAAACAATGAAATGCAGTTAATATCTAAGAAGCAGTAAAAGTGCCTTATGTATGTATTATATATTATGTATGGATATATACAATATGTAACGGTATGAATAAAGTGGTATGAACACACTAAGTACATAAACATAATAGCGGTATGAACAGTCTGATCAGTGGATGTAAAATGAGATGGAAGATAATGCCATATATACACATGATGGACAGGATAAACTGTGTGATGGCAAAAACAAACTTCTGATACACAATTCTGTTTTTTGGTTTTTCTCTAATCTCTGATTTTTGCTGAGATATTGGATCTTTTTATTGAAATAAAACCATGCGAGAGGTTTAGAGGGAAACTGTGACAGATACAAATACATAAGACAAGACTATTTCACGCAAGCTGATGACAGTGAAAAACAACACATTCTAGTAGGAGAGGGACTCAACACGTCAACACATATTTCCTATTTTTTTGTCATTCTCTTTCTTATTTATCATCTTGTTTATTGTCTTTATTGTTATGTATCTCCCAATCAGATCTTAAAGATCAATATTGGGGCCAATAAAGGCTTTTTTAAAACTAATTGCTATAAATATGAACCTAAGCTTGATTCTGTTTATGTTCACTGTCACGCAGGTGTTCTGAAGGGAGAGCACAGTTCATGGTGAGATGCTAGGGATGCAGATTTTATTAATTTTCTTCAATAATCTAAGGAATTATCAATCAAAAACAGATCAATTGATGACAAAGATTGAACACAGGAGCTTTCATCATGTGCTGATGTTGCTGCTTTAGTCAACAGACACATAATTTGACCACAAAGTCAGCTCTGTTCTATTTGTCACTGAGATATTGGAACAAGGTCCTATTCAGTTCCAGTTGGTAATAAACACGAGTTCTGGTCAGAGGTCATTATTTGTCACACAAGTCTTTGTCATGGTGCCCACTGCTAGCTAAACCCCAACAATGTTCTCTGCTTGCCAACATGAACTGCCTGTAGTCCAAGTGACCACCCCCTCTGGTATCCACAGTATTAAACAATAAGAGGTTCCACCTGGTGGAACAACCAGGTACTACAACGAATCGACAATACATTTTCTGACATGCATGTAAAGAATACAGGTTTTCACTGTCTTTTAGAGCTTGTACAGTACATCATACACTCTAACACTACAATTCAGACAGTGTTCTACTGGAGCTTTACAAAAGATTCTTGACCACCTACAGGACATTGAGGAACAGACTGGATGCAGAAATGCAGGTTTTTTCTTAATGCATTTTTGAGATATTCAGTTGTTAACCACATACACTGGATTGTATATATGTATAATGTACTTGCATTGTGCATTATCTAGGAAAATGGTATCAGCTTGGAAATCTGTATTGGCAGAAACTAAATATTAAACGACTCAGATCAAATTAGGACCAAAAACTTAACCAGGACATGCCTATTTATTGCAACTAATAAATTAGATATTTTTTTCCAGCTCATTTCTTTTCTTCCTTTTGGAATTAAAACATCCTTAATGCTTTGGCAGTATTGTTAAACAGATATTCATGCCAATGAAGCATGTTAGATTGAAACTGAATTGAAAAAGCATTATTTAGTGGAGCTACTAATAGTTCAGATACCTGAAATGTGAGCCTGACTACATACTGCTTAGAAAATCGTTTACTCGTTGCATTTTAAAAGCTTGTTTTATTGTCCTTTGCATATTGCAATATAGTAAATTTGCATCTTTAAAAAGTTGCAAGTTAATGTAGTGAAGAAAACAATAATTCTGTCTAAAATGTAGTTGAGTAAAGGATAAAGCAGTATAAAATAGAAAAACTTGAGTGAAATACATTGAAATTGTACTTAAGTGCAGTACTTGAATAATTCTACTTAGTAACTTTCCTCCTTGGTTGCTGATGTAGCTAATGAAATCAACTGCCATTGGATATTGCTACACG
>OMNN01098024.1:16421-43912 GCA_900302755.1 Chromis chromis
CTAGAGGGAGCATATACAGGTTAAAAAGCGCTGGGCCTAAAATCGAACCCTGGGGCACACCACATGTGATTTTATGGACATTAGAGGAGCACGTATCTAAACTTACCATGAATGTCCTGTCTGTGAGATAGGAGGAAACCATTTGTGAACAGCACCAGACAGGCCGATGTGCTGTAAGCGTGTTAAAAGAATAGTATGATCTACTGGATTGAAGGCAGCGCTCAGATCCAGTAGAATCAACACTGTCAGTTTTTGAGAATCATAATTTAATCTAAAATGATTTAAAATCTTTAAGAGGGCCGTCTTGGTGCTTTGTTTTACCCTAAAACCAGACTGAAATTTCTCTAGGACATTGTGTGAATTAATAAAATCATTCAGCTGAATAAAAACAATTTTTTCTAAAATTTTACTTAAAAATGGTAAGTTAGAGTTAAGTTAAAATCATTAAAATCTAAATTGCTCTTCTTCAGCAGGGGCCTCACCACTGCCCCTTTACAGACAGCAGGAAAGACCCCCTTCTGAAGAGAGCAATTCATCATGTTTAAAAGATCGTCTTTAAAAGATCCATAAAATAACTTTAAAAATGGGGTCGGGATTGGGTCTAAAAGACATGTGGTGGGCCTCACTGAGGAGAAAACTTTATCAAGAGTCTTAGCATTAACCAGGACAAAACTGTTCAGTGTATCTTCCGGTTAAAAATTAGTCACTTGACTTCACATCATGCAGAAAATCATACTGTGAAGTAGAAGTCATGATAATGAGTCTCTGCATGGTGCAACTGTGTGCTGAGGACTAACTTGTCAACTGACCCTTCTTTTACACATTGCAATGATGTGAAATAAGTGACGCTACAACATTTTACATTCATTTAAAACAATTAATTGATTTCTGTCTTCATCTAAAATGAGCAGTTGTCATTTACTCTCTTTTCCATGTGCTGTACTTTATTTCACTATACTTACATGTAAGCAGCAGTAGGTATAGGTGAGTACTTTATTAGTTTCTCATTCATACACAGAAAATTCCTTTGTTCCTCCTGTCATATGAAAGGCTTAACATATCTAACATTTAGTATGAAACAGCTTTTTTAAAGGTACACACAAACATGTCAGTCTTTTCGGAGTTCAAACTTGGATCCACAGTTGATCTACAGTATCACTAAACTGGCCTCTGGTGATTATACTCATCAGTAAAAAAAAAAGTAATCTCTACTCAAAGGCCCACTAAGACAAGAAGACAAAAGAAAAGAATTCCAACTGGCCATGAGATGCAGTCAAAAGAAGCACCTGTTATTCAAACTGTAATGCAGATTAAAAACACAAACCAAACGTGATATAAATCGCTCTGCTTCTATTCATTTTATCTGTGCGGCTCCTCTGTCAGTGTCTATACTGAGTGTTTTGGCAGCGCTCTCAGCCCAATACACACTCAGTGCAGATATAGTTCATGGAAAGGTCACAAGAGGAGACTTAAAGGGCAAAAGTCCTTGTCACTGTTCACTCTGTTAGCCTGTGGAGGGTGTAGACAGCCACCTGCTTTTTCCACCTACTTGCAAGGCTGTAAAACACTTCCAGATCTAAAGACTAGGAAAATTCAAACTTCAAATCTGTGTGCCTCTGATGCAGGGTTGAGATTAAAAATGAACAACTTAAAGACTAACTTGCAGGTTGGCGACCTTGGTGAATTAATGTGTATTAAAATGAAGCAGATTCTTGAAAAAAGACATTGATATATTCACTCCAATAGTTTAACAGTAAGAAATGTGATAACCATTACAATAGTTTAAATACCAAAGAAGTCAAAAATGTACATTCATACGCATATGACAGACCATAGATTCATGACTATGTGCCTGCCTGGTGGCAAAAAGACCAGGAAGAAACAAGGGTTAGGAGAAACTAATTAGAACTTAACCAGTGAGGAACTGGGTATGTGTCCTGGTGAGTAACCAATCATGCATTAACTTTTCAAACAATCATTTCCAGGAACTGATAATTATGCTTTTTGTGCAGAATTCAACCTGAAAGTTTAGCTTTAATGGAACTTTAAAGCCCCTCTGTGGTTATTGATTTCCACCCACCACGCTGTTGCTTCCTTTGGAGTGTCCCTGCCTCTTTCTCCACCCACTCTTTCCCACTCAGAGCAGCTCAAGCACACCAGCTCACCTGTGACTCTGATCAAACACTGCAAAACTATTCTGCGCTACACAATGGCAAGTTGTAATAATGGATTCAGCCATGCATGTTCGAGACAGAGCATACAGTTACTAGGATTGGTTTCTTAGGTTTGTTACGTATGAAACCCAAAAACTCTGAATCTGTGTTTTTGACAACGCCATTGGTGCACTGCAGTTTCACGTTGGAAATACTCAGCCATGGCTTTGACTGCTTATTTCAATCATGATGTGTCTTGTAGCATATAAAACACCATATGGACAACAACAAAAAACAACAACTTAGTTTTCATCAGAGGGGCCCTTTAAATCTTTTCAAGACAGTTGAAGTGACATCAGGACACAGTAACAACAGCCTAGAGTATGTGAGCAATAAAACATCCACATGATCAGCGAGATCACATGTTTGTACACCTGAACTGAGCTTTGAGGTCAACAATCACCTGTCAGATTGCATCTTTTGCTTCAGTGCTAAACCTACAATGATGCTGTTTTTGGTCAGTATATGCCTCCAGTGTGACCACTGGCTGCTGGGAGGTGTAGTCCAGAAACACACCAAAAATTGGAACTAAACGTCAAATAGCCCACATTATCACATGCTTTGTGGCAAAATCAGAACTTGACTGTTAACCTGAATACATGTTTTGGAATCCATAGCTTAATACATGTAAGTTTTGCAGTTTACAGCCAACATAAATTCCTACTCTTTTGAGACACACTGTAAGAGGATGCACCTACCTTACTGTGATCCAGGTATACATCCCTACCAGGTGACCTCTGCCACAGAAGTCATGATCCCATATTATCAGTGCTCATCAGAATGACCAACGGTACACAAAAAGTTGAAGTGCTGCAGGTTAACTCTGTCTACCCAATAACTCCTGCAAACACCCTCCCTGCCTTTTTCACACACACAGTCTATAAATAGATTCTGGGTTTACTGGAAACAAAGGTTGGTGTGCAGGACAGCTCTGCAAATATCACTGAGTAGCCTTGTTACAGATAGAGACGGAGGGGAGGTGCAGACTGAATCTAATCCACAGGAAAAGTGAACACGTTCTTATGTAACTGATTCAACAGTTCTCTCCTTTAAAGCCAAAACACAGTACATTTGGTCAAATGTGAGTTAAAGCCAGAATCAGACTTCTTGGCCATGTAATACTACATTTCATTTTCAAAAGAACCAAATCAAATTTCAAAAGAACTAGGAGACAGAAATTTAAAACAACACAGTGCAGGTAAGGTTACCTGATCCCATTTCATGAAATTCATGAAAGTATTTAGCTGCTCCAATATCTTTCAAATTGAGTTATTATATATGTTATATTACAATTGAGGAAAAAAGGGTAACTAAACAACAGTCTGTATGTAGCCATCTTGATGTCACCTTGGTTTGTGCCGTTTTAAAGCCTTGATTTTGGCACATGGTCCTGGCCATCAGGGTTTTAAAACTGGATGTAATGAGTGAGTCTGACTGAGAACTCCAGGACACTAAGAATGTAGTAGCTACTAGGATATCACAAGGTAGCCCTGTCTTAAAACATATCCTGCTTTTTGGTCTGTTTTTCTCTAAATGGGACCATAATTGACTAAAATAACATCAGGCTATATTCAAACACCTGTATATAGGACCCAAGACTCATTATAGGTTGTACAATCATGTGAAATGCATCACAGCTGTGGAAGTAAAGCTCCCCAGTCTACCTGGTCATGAGGTGTATAGAACCTATCTGACCAGGATGATGCTCAGTGTGACGTAGACTTGATGGCGCCTGTTGTCTGGACTTTGGCTTAACTAAAAGCCACTGACAATGAAAACAGCAACAGTGTGCACAAAGAAGCTCGACTGGCACCTGCTAAAGGTTCCTAAATGTCATGAAGCACAACACATAACACAGTGACACTTAAAGGAAAAACGTGTGCTATTGGATAGCGTGGCTATAGCCACCACTGAAGACAACAAGGTCACTTCCATGCACTGTGCCACAGTAGAAAAGTGAAGCCACAATATGGTGGAAGTATGTACTGCCATCTTGAGGTGGTGAAGTTATTTACAGGCACAGTCTATGCAGTGGTGACTGGGGGTGGAGACATGGTCCCACCTTCTGCCAGGCCTGCCGTCAGAGGGGGGTCAAAGGCAGATGACTACGCCAGTGGTCAATTTGTCCCCCTGTTCATAATTCCTAATGGGAGGCCTGTTCCTGCCCAAATGTAAAAAGACCCCCCTTGAACATCCAGTAGCCCAGCCACTATAACCCATGGATGTAATGCTGAGAACTTGATACCAGATCTGTTTGCAGTCAGAGGTGCTATTTTATGATGGCAGTCTATGTGAAAATACTCGCTGGGCCACAAGGGATTTTTAAATAGCAATACCTTGAGTGACCACTACACAGCAAAGAGGGAGGGAGGCTGGGTTACAGCGGTGCATCAGCTGTCTTCATACATCAATGGCACAAATACTGAGTAAACAACTTATTTTTTCCATGTGCACAGACTGTTGTGCACTAGGTATAACATTTTAATGTTAAGTAAAAGCCTTTAAACTACAAACTTAGCTTACTGAAAACTCTGCAGCTGTCCCTGCAGACCCGTCAGATAGATTAGAGTAAGAATGCTGACAGTCAGTAGAAGAAAAGACTAATTCTACAAAACAGACAAGCAGTCGAAGTTAAATATCACAATCTGTGGTTTATTACCAAGGGGTTTAATGTACATTGTGATATGAATTCATAGAAAAAGCTATTTATTCATGTACAAATTACAAATACATCAGCTGTTTTCTCCACTCCTTTGTTTAAATGTACACAAGGTTCTTCTCTCCCATCGCTGTCCCATAGCAGCTTTGCAACCTGGCAAGACTTTGCAGTGAAACACAGATAAGAGAAGTAGGAAAAATAAAACAATTCATTTCAGTCCCTTCAAAACATGGAGGGGAGGAATACCAGGCAACACAACAGTCTTTTAGCTCTTTATAAGAAACGTGAAGCTCGGCTTTGTCTTATGTTCCATTCAACAAGTAGTTCTCTGATTGACCACTCTGACAAAACAAAGACAAAACCCAATCAAAAGCTTATCCTGAAGACTTAACATTAGCATTTTATCTTTAGTACAATGAAATGTGCATATTACATGATATGGTGATGAGGTGGTGTAGAAACGACAGAGGGATGGCGATGGAGGAGGTGAGGGAGCAGACAGCTGGCCTCTTCACAGAATTAAATATCCACAATCAGTTTGACTGGGTTCAAAATACAACTGGATCCCCCAGCACGAGTCCATAGGGTTTGTCAATTCGTTAAATGAGCAAAAACGGCCTCTTATGACACAAATAAAACTCCACTTGAAAACATAATGACAAAGAAACTTAGAAAAGCAACAAACAAAACATACATTTTATACAATTGTGTGTTTCTATCCCCCACATAGGCACCACATAGTAGATTAAGCTGAATCTTCATCTCAAGTAAATTACTGTTTGTTTCATTTAGTGTGTATCTTATACAGTGCAGAATATATGGGCTTTGATTAAGTAAGTGTGAGTGTGTGTGTGTGAGTGTGTTTTTGTGTCTGTAAGTTCTGTATTTCTATACTTTTAAGGACCAAGTGTCCTCTCGGGGATTTGTTAAAGACATACCAACTGATCTGCACTTCTTCCAGAGCTGTTGGGGCTCAACTCAGCATCTATCATCCCCTTAATGTTCATAACTCAGTACTGACTCACCTGAATCTCCATCAAATGAGAGATTTCAAACAGGATTATTCATTCATTATTTTGACAATGCATCATACACATAGAGATTAGAGAAAATGAATAACTCAGATAGATAATAAATATGTTGGTATAAATTTCCTAAGGATTCATTCGGCAGTGATATCTAAATGTGTTAGCTATGCTAGCAGCGGTGCTCTAACGATGGAAGTACTTTGGTCCTCACTTTGGAAATATCTTAGCTATAGAATAAATTACTATGAAATTTTACTCAGAGATGAAGTTTCTCCAGATGATGTTCCTGCTGACTTTGGTGATCCCCTAGTCTGACTCACAGAATGTAGACTTTGGGTACAAGCCTGCCATTTCCTCTGCTCAAGTCACATGGCTTTCTCTTCCACTTCCACTCTCTGCATGCTACTAGTTTCAAAATCCCCTTTACTACAAAAAACAGCAACCTCAAAGCAGCAATCTATACCATGAACAATGTCATTTTGGATCGAGCAGTACAGCAGGTCTGCTTGGTTTTGTCTGTGAATCAGCCATTTTAATGACAGTACTTGCCTCCCTGCAGGTAAATGTTCCACTGAAGCATTTTCCCTGTCACTCTTTTCTGAATAAGAGTGACAGGGGAAAAAGGCACTGCTCAAGACTATTTGATTTTTCTAAATAATACCAACAAGCCAGAGCATTTTGCCCCCATAGCATGATAAGAATGAGGTACAGCCAGATCAGTGCTGCGGAGACAGGTCTGGCTATGCAAAGCTAGTGATCCCCTGACTTGTCCTTTAGCACCACCACCAGGTTCTCACTTTTTGAGTGGTTTTTGAGTGTCTCCAATCAAATGTTCATGTTCCTCTCCGGATGAACTGTAAGAACGTTTTATTATATAGCACCATCAATGTTATTTGTTAACATCTCCTTGCTCACTGTCTACTACACTAGATTTTATAGCCCCTATTTTGTGTTTCCACTGCAGGAACTTTTCCCAGGAGTCAGGAATCCTTTGTGGTGTGGGATCTGACAGCTTTGACTGCGATGGGGTTTGCAATAGTGCTAAATGTTGTGCCAATGATTGGTCAAGTATGTATTTTCCACAGAATTGTCACACACATTTATTAATGTTCTGGGGCAAAGGTCCTGCTGTGGAAACACATATGAAAAGTGCTGCATCCATTCATCCACATGTACCAGTGAATAGGTCAGTTGTCAAGTTACCTCAGCTGGAGATCCCTAATGTAGTGAGCAGAATAACTGTTCCAGGTTTACTAAAAACATTTAAGAAGATTCATTCAGAAATCAGGTTTTTGGTACACTGCAGGTAGTTCATGATTTTTGCCCCAGTATATATTGTTTGTATGCTGTTTTGAGCAACATCTCATTTCCCCGAATCTCTACAATGGAGATGGAAAGTTTGCATGAACCATAGAGTCACAACAGACATATTTGTAAAGCAAATTTGCAGGAAATGTCTAATAACGTTTTGTAAAATGTTTTTTTTTTTTTTTTTTTAAATCAACTAGGTTGTTAAACCATCCTACAACCAAGAAAAGGGAATCTTATGAGCACAAGAACACTAGAAGACCTTTTTGGCCAGAAAGCAGTTATCATGTAACTGAATGGGGGCCATCTTGGAGTCCACTGTTCAGTTATAATGCATTAATGATATTCCCAGAATGCAATGTTTTATGTTTTATAGATCGTAGCACAGATGAAATGGAAATAAAATAATGATGAGTCCTTTCAACAATACTGCAGTGGTATTTAAAAGTCAGAGGAGGTTCAAACAACAAACTTGATAGACTCACTAACATTCAGTAAGTGCTAACAGTCAGCTTCAATGTGCAGAAACACAACACAGGAGGAATGCATGTTCCTCCAAGCTGAACCAAGAAAAACAAGACTATCTTTAGTGTTCTTCTTCTCATATTTTTACTTTTTTTTTCCTAACTCACTATTCAATAAACAATAAGGATCTTTTTTGTGCTAGTTATTACCCATTCTAGCTAAATGACCAGTTTGGCATTTTCAGAAAGTGACAGTGTTGGTAAAAAATGAATTCAAGATATGGTCATTTTAGTTTCCTACAATATTAACCCTACATTTATAGTTCTTACTTATAAGATTTAGGAAGAATTTATTTTAAAATATTCACTTTGGAGAACCTGTAAAATTAGAAAGGATAATCAATGAGTGCTGTAAACAATCCACGGTGATGTCAAGCAGAAATGAGTGAAAATGACAGTAAGTTAAGAGCAGTTAAGAATTTTTAAATAACATTACAATTGAGATTAGGTTCATTTTCATGTCGTGGTTAAGCTTGTGGAGGTTAAATTTAGATTTTTATCATAAATTGTTAAAAGTCAAAGGTACACTCCCTGACGTCTGGATCACAGCTGTGAAGAGTTTAGGGATTGGTGAGTGCTACTGGATGCTAGAACCACAGCAGGGAGTCCAGCTTTAGGGTTGCTGCTGAGGATATGGCAGTGACTAAGTGCAGTCAGTGGACGTCCTCACAAGTATAGTAATACAGGCTTGTGCGTGTGGTTTTGGTGTCTCTTGTCGCCCCCCAGTGTCCATCCATGCTCACTGTGTGCGTGTGGATGTTTGCTGTGTTTCTGCCTCCACACAGTAGTTGGGTTTCTCTGAGGCCTTGAAGCCTGGCAGACACACACACTGATAGGAACCCACTGTGTTGATGCACTTTGCATTTTTACACAACGACATCCGGTTGTTCAGTTCCGAACACTCGTTCACATCTGTGAACAAAGGAGAAAAGGAATGACATGAAGCAGGATATGTAACGTTTATATAGCTTTCCTTCTTTAGTGGTGTGTGTCTGCTGTCCTACCAATGCAGGCCATGCGGGACAGGTCGAGGGTGTATCCGTCAAAGCAGTCACAGGTGTAACCCTCCTGAACCCGGACACACCGACCGTTCTCACAGCCATTCAGAATCCCACACTCCTCTGCTCGCAAACCTTCGAATGCCTTGTATGGATCTGGAGGCACAAAAGCACAGTGGATCATACCGACATCTGCAGGTAGCAGGTTTGACACGTTAGTAGGACTGACATGAGAGAAAACACTAACACTAGGAGGGCGGCCTGTTCTGTGAGAGCAGAGGCTTTCAAACCGAAGGTAGAGAGTCAGGTGTGTACCAGTGTTCATAAACAAGAGGCCACTTTAAACACCTGGAGTAGATTACAGGTGTTTAAACACTCTCAGCACCTGACAGTCACTTTTTACATCAAGTTTCATATTAAGCTATAACTCAAATCTGAACACACAGATATAAGACATATATTGATAGTTTTGGTGTGAATGATGCTTCCTGAAAACGTCATCTTTAACAAATAAATAATATGTTCAATATAAATGTAAGACTTGCCTTAGAAAAGAAGCAGGTATTTAGTTATATGACATGGTACAAAAAAAAATGATAACTCTAACCCTAAAACAATGACAACGCCTGGACAAAACAGATGAACGGGGTTTGGACAGAATATATTAGGATGATGAGATAATCAGTGAAACATTGATAATGAGCTTAACAAAATATAAAATACTGTATATTATCTATGGAGAGAAGAAAAGAAGAAAGGCAGTTGTAGGCTGTCTGGTCAGTGCAGAAGCGGGGGGTTGAATGCTGGGTAGAGCAAAGGAAAGATGCCCTCAAACTGATGCTACAGTTGGATAGACCTTCCATCCCAAAGTGTTCTAAACAGGTGAAACTACTGTGATGAGGAGAAATTATTACTATTTTCAGTCTGATCAATTTCTAATCAAATATTAAAAGGGTGAGCTGGGTGTTGTATGATTGGAGGGCAGGTCAACAGACGATGGGTGTCCCAGGAGACATGGGAATGAGGAAACTGGGATGCTGTGGTCTAGAATGGAAGATGGTGCGAATGCTGTTGCAGAATGTTTTACTGCTGTGCAGAGCCACATGAGTAAGTAAGTAATCTTCCTTTGTATTCAATGTCAGTTCTATTTCATATCACAATCGCAATTTAAAACAATGCAATTAGCAAATTGTAAAGGCTGCAACTCTGTATGTTATGCAGTGTGTCTGACCCAGGGTTTAAACTCTCATGTCAGTGGTGACAATCACTCTTTTTATTCATTATAATGCTCCATCACTTTTTAAATCTCTTATAGTGAACTGAAGCTTGACTTTCAGGGCGGCTGTGGCTCAGGTGGTAGAGCGGGTTGTCCAGTAATGGCAAGGTTGGTGGTTCAATCCCCGGTCCCCCCCACAAGTGTGCCTGGGCAAGACACTGAACCCCAAGTTGCTCCCAATGGCAGATTAGCGCCTTGCATGGCAGCTCTGTCGCCATTGGTGTGTGAATGTGAAACACATTGTAAATCGCCTTGGGTACCTCTATGGTAGAAAAAGGCGCTATATAAGTGCAGACCATTTACCATTTCACAAATATTGCAAGTCGAATCACAGTATCTGTCAAAAAAATCACATTTACATATTTTCCAAAATCCTTCGACCCCAGTGGACAGACAGATGGTGTCTATGACTCCCATTAAGTGCTGGGTGAATCCTGTGCAATGTTTTGTACTGAATTAGCTGTATTTCAGTATTAGAGGAGAAGAAAATGTTGCTGCAGGTCCTTTTTCCCCCACTCATTGACAGGCATAGGAGGGTGTTCATCAGACTTTAATTGTTTTTAGCTCTGTGTTTTCGACGGATGGGGTTGACAATTATTTGATCATTTGATTTAACCCTTTAAGCGATGATTCAGGAATCACCAGAGTTTTAGGTTTAAAATTTGATCCAGTGGCAGTCTGTTCTTCATGATTACATAGCAAGCAGGTTATGTCAACAAAACGTGGTGAGTTTTAGTTGCTGCCTAATGCTAACTGACTTTTCTACCCCCAGAGCATCAGAGGAAAACGTACTACCAATATCTGTGATAGTATTAAGACTCAAATTGTCCAATCAGCATAGTTCTTATATGGCTGGCAGCTGTCTAAGTGTTGTGTAAGGAAGAGTCCACAGTGTCATACTGCACTTTACAAGTCTCTCATGGGGAGGAGATGTAAATTTGACCTACGAAGGCCAAGGCCTCTGATGGTAACCAGCACTTGATTTAACAAAAACAACACAACACTCTACTTTGCTGATCCCAAAGTAATTCTTGTGCCACATCGCTCAGAACAAAACATGATATAACATGAGAATCTAGTAGAAAAGCAATAAGATCTTAGTAAGATACATTACTTAAATGAAATACATGAGCTAAAATAAGACTAGAACAGTAAAGTAAAAAGTAATGCTAGCAATGATAATGGGGTAATAAGTAATATCATACATGATTGCACTACCTCCATTTAACATTTGCTTGTGTTTCAGGTTGGACACACACCTACGCCCTTGTGAGCTCTCTATATTATACACAATTCCACTTCTGGCGCTCTGTTCATCATGGAGCCAGGTAGGACTGCCACCCGATCCCTGTTCCTCTCACACTTGGAACTGTTCTCATTTTGTCCAGGAACTCCATCTGGTTTTCCTACAATGCCTTCAGCATTGGAGCAGCTTCGACAGCCTGCAGCCGAGGTGGTTCAGACCCAGAGTGAAGCAGTGGGTCGTTGGTCTTTTCAAGCTAACTGGCTTTTTAAAATCTGCTACAGCGGTCTTTTCTCCATTTTTGGGGGAGGCTTCTCTGGGGGTCTGCCAGCTAGGAGGCTGACCTTACCTCTAACCAACATCACACTTATATTCTCAGTCAATAAACAATCATGCACATCTCACTGGTGGTGTGGTCCTCGCTAGTGAAGATGTGATTAAAAGTCTACATCTATACAACAACAAGTGTGTTTCCCTGATATTTCTTTATTAATATAACGGAGGGAAAAAAATTAAATACTTACGCTCTTCGTTTTCATAAAAGGGCAGGACAGGCCGCTGCTCAGTTGATAGTGAATAGTCTGGGCTCACTTCATATTCATGAACCGGACTGGCAACAAGAGCATCATGACCGTACGACCGGCGCCCGCCACCCATGGGAAGGTTACACATGGACGCATAGTCCTCTGAAAGCAAGAAACAGAGAGACAATGAGGGAGGAGAGAAGGAGAACAGACATGTATAATGTATGTATAATGTATGTATAATGTATAAGAAATGCCAGGACCTGCCACATGCTGTAAAAATTAAGATATAAGAGACTAATTATTAATCCTCTGAGCCCCCAAACCTACTGGTGGGTTTGGAAGACATGCTATGTTGAAACAATTGTGGAAATTACAGCTTTTTTTAAAAGCAGAAACTAAAAACAGAAAAAGTCCTTAAATTATTCATCTCCACTGTTTCAGTGAACACTTCTAAAAATCTAAGCTTAAAATTGGTATATTCACTTAATTCCACATCACACTTAAAATGTTGTCAAAAATCTGAGTTCTCTCTACTTCTAGCCATGGCTGTGCTGTTTCCATAGAGATACAGGACTACATACAGTTGTGAATAAAAGTTTACATGCAGTCATGAGTTTACAATGACTCCTAAAACTCTGAATTTCCTATGATGGAATCACTGAAACACATCCATGGATATAAAATGTAAATATTACTCACTATTTTAAAATTTAAAACTAGGATGAAAATAAACTCTTAGGGATTTGAAGCCACGCACATTAACTGGCATTACGAGGTAAAAATGAAGAATAACTAGCATCCAGAATGCTGCACTTTGATTTGCTATCCAGATAAACACTACAACAGTAGATACACTGGAGAAAGGCGTCCTGTGATTGGTGCATTTCGGCCAATCACATGCAATCATATTCCATAGTTTTGATGGACGACATGACCTGGGAAAATGCTGTCATAAAAATGAAAAGCTAATTTTAATCACATATGTAAGATATGACAATAATTATTTGTGGTTTTAATTTTAATGTTGGCAGGAATTTATGACATGGTTTCAGCAATAGTTTAGTCATCTGGAAACAAATGGCACTTTGATGAAATTATTTCATTTCAATATTGTCAGTTCTGACGTTCCACAGTAACTGTATGCAAATAAACAGACAACACTATTCTTAGTCTCTTACCTCAGTTAAACCCACAATCTATATTACTAAAATCTACATTTTAATTTCAAATGCATATAAAAGTCTCCGCCACCACCATCCAACATCTCAGCAAGAGATATACTGACGTCTGGTAGATTCAAGGACGCCACACACAAACTAATGCTTTGTTTGCTGTAAATCATCTGGCTGCTGTTTTTCAAATGCTTCCTCACACTTATCTCTGGGCTACACAGAGAACTGCATAAAACCTAGTGAACCAACTTTCAGCTTGTGACGACAGTAATGAAACAAACAACACTATACTATGCAGTGAGAGTTGACCATAGACTTCTTGATGCCTTAAATATTCAACAGTAGGTTTACATGAGTGTGTCACTGCTGCAGAAGCTGCTCATTAAGCATAAACGGCACCATATAATGTGAAATTCACTAACGTACTGTATTGTCTATCTGAATTTAGCCTACAGAGTTAGAGCAGTGTGTGTGTGTGCTGTGTACCGGTGTTCCTGAGGGGACACAGGGCACAGTCCATGCCCCAGGCCTCTCCGTACAGACAGCAGCACTCTGTGTAGGTGGTCTTCCTGTTGTTACCCACCGGCCGGGTGCACGTCATGGTTTCTGTCAATGTCTGCCAGCAGATACCCAGATATTCGATCTGCTTTGTCTCATGTTGCTCTGAAAACACACACAGTGTTACCACCCACACACCAATGTGTCTTATAAGCTTGTCAATTACTTTAACCTGGTTCTTAGTTAGTAGTACTTCCTGCTGTCATTAAAAGTACAACACATAGATTTTGATTTATATGCATTTCCTCACACAGCAGAGAGAGTATGAACCCAAACCAAGCAATTTACAGCATATATAAGACTAAGACTTAATAAAAACTGAACAGAATTTGTTTATTTGCTAAATGTAAGAATTTTCCTGGGGGTGACTTTTGACTAACATAGCCTCTGAATGGTTCAAACAGAACTTACCGGCCACATCAGGAATGAAGACACAGCGGTTATTGCTGGGGTCCAGCACCATTGGATGTGTACAGAAACACATGTATGAGCCTTCTGTGTTGAAACACTGACCATCAACACACACCGACTCATCCAGGCACTCATCAATGTCTAGAATGGAAAAACAACACAACTTAGTCCGAGGACTTCATGAAAGATGACCAATGCATTCACACTGAAAACTCATCTTGATGAACTAACTCAGCTCCTACTCCCTCACAAATACTCGATCCCCAGCTTCATATAGCTGAGAACAGCACCAGCACACAGTAAAATGTCAGCCAATAAACACTTTTTACATTGTACTTGAAAGAGTTTGTAAGTTTATGTCTGCTGAGGGAAGATTGTGTCATTGCATCGTGAAAAGTTAAACTCAGAGTTGACTGTCACAGGGACATTTGTTCTTTCTACTTCTGTCTTGCAGATTCACCTAAAGGCTAACTACAAGGTTTTCAACTCAAGTCCCTTAAAAATATCCATCATTTCTCACTCACAGACTCATACAGCACAAAGAAGAAAGACTTAAGGCCAGGTCTGGACTGATTTTCTTGCAATACTTTTGAACCCTTCAGGCCAGTTAGAATTGGTCTGATTAAAAAAGAGCCAGGCCCAGAGCCAGAGCTCCAATGGGCTCCGCTCTTTGCCCTGTTCTGTCCTCTTTTGCTACTTTGTTGTATAAAATGCTTCAAATATCCTTTATTTTGTCTGGAGTGTCCTTATCATAAAGGCTTTGTGTTAATTATCCATCCATTTTCTGTACCTACTTGTCCTGTGCAGGGTTGCAGGACATGGTCGTTAGAGGAAGAACATGTGAGAGAGACAGTATACAGAGATTGCTTTAAAGTGCATTATAAGGTGCAGGTTTCTGTGTTTCTTTATGAGTTGGATTTTTTCCCTGACTGTGCTTTGGATTTCTTTTGTTGAACTGTTCACCTATCTACACCTAGATTCACCAGCTGCCCTCTACCTACCTCTGTTAAATAGCTCAGGATGTTTTTTGATTAAAGTTTGCTTTTGGTTGCCTGCTGTCTGCAACGAGGTCCTCTTTTCCTAATCACCATGTAACAATATAATTTGCTCTCTCTGTTTTTCCTATTACGAGTTACTAGTTAGTGTCAATAGAGGCAGTGCCCAGCAGATAGTAGTGACATCAGTAACACATGGTTTCTCTCACACACATCCTTTATCTGTGCTGTGTATTACCCTGACCTTTGCACTCCAGTTTGGCAGGGTCATAGTCCTGTCCAGTCTTGCAGTAACACTCGTAGCCTCCGTCAGTATTCAGACAGAAGCCTCCTTTACACACTTCCTGACCGAACAGTGTACATTCATCTGCATCTGCAAACAAGAAAAGAGAAATTCATTCAGTATTAATTCGATATTTGTTCAAAATCTTTAAATATACATGAATGCCTCTCACTAATGATCAACCAACTCTGTTTGATCTGTGTTTAGAACCTCTTTGGCTTAATTAGCCATGTAGACTCGTCTTACCTTTGTAGCTGTCAGAAGTAGGTACTCCATACAGCAGGTCTCCATTGGGAATAAAACCTCTTCCAGATGGACACATCTCATTAAACTGGTCTGAGAGGGAACAGACATGGAGGTTTGGAGGTTGAGTGTCCATAAATACAGTCTTTACATTGAGCTAAGCCAGTTGTACAGTGTCAACTAAAGTTTATATACACTTGTAAAGACCATGTATATAGTAACAGCCTTGAGTTTTTAATGATTTCTATAACTCTTAATTTTCTTGATGGGATCAATGAAACACAAACATAAATCAGTCATACATTTTGGTTCTTTCATACATTTATTATAGGTATTCTGATAATATGACAAAATTTGCTGTGTCAAAAATATGTAAAAAGCTGTGCTAATGACATTTTCTTAGTCACTTGGAGCCATTTTAAAGCAGCTACAGATCCTAAAATCATCTGTGCAAACAATTGTTTGTGAGGATGAAATGTATGGTGCACTTTTACAATCAGGAAGAAAATGTGAGCTATCACCTGCTGCTGAGAGACAATTGGTCAGGATGGTCAAGAGTCAACCAAGAATTACCAAAAAAACAGGTCTGTAATGAATTAGAAGCTGCTGGAACACAGGTGTCAGTGTCCACAGTCAAGTGGGTTTTACATGGCCGTGGGCTGAGAGGCTGCTGGACAAGATGGAAGCCCTTTCTCCAGAAATGACACCTTAAAGCTTGACTGAGGTTTGCTGCTGATCACATGGACAAAGAAAAGGTTGGTGGCCTTTAACCCCAAGAACACCAAACCTACTGTCAAGCATGGTGGTGGCAGTATTATGCTCTGGGGCTGTTCTGCTGCCAGTGGAACTGGTGCTTTACACAAATTCTTGGCAATTCAATCGAAGGCAACTGGTCTCAGCAGTATGTCTGTGAAGGAGGATTAATTCCACAGTCTTCACGAAAACCTACAGTATCAGTCAAAAGGTTGGGTTTTGGATGCAGTTTGGTGTTCTAACAAGACAATGTCCCCAAACACACATCAGAAGTGGTAAAGAAATGGCAAAATCAGGCTTGAATTAAGGTTTCCCTGGCCTGCCCAGAGTCTTGATTTAATGAACTAAAATAGATGATTGTTTTTTGTGTGTGACACAGATGCATGGGTTTCAATAATTCCATTGACTCCATCAGATATTGGAGTCAACGGAAACTCAAGATTGCCATGATATACAAGGTCCTTTTTTTTTTTTTAAGATTTATTGTTGGCCTTTTATGCCTTTATTGGATAGGACAGTGGATAGAGTCGGAAACGGGAGAGAGTGGGAACGGACATGCGGTAAACGCCCGAGGTCGGAATCGAACCCAGGACAGCCGCTACGCCTCTGTACTTGGGTCACGCGACATAACCATTAGGCTATCAGGGCACCCATATACAAGGTCCTTTTACAAGTGTAAAAGAGGCCTTTACAACTGGTGCATCGGATAAACTTTCAGCCAGCTTTGAAGAATTTTAAAATTTTCCTGTCCAATGTATTACTAATATATAGCCCAAGGTGTGTCTAGCAGCAACACTGGGTGCATCTGTGCTTCAGAATTTTGCCTCCTCCCTTCACTCACCTGTACCATTGACAGGACAAGGATGCACCTCACAGTTGTCCCCCCAGCCAGCTCCCAGAGTGCAGCAACACTCTTGCAGTGTGACATGGCTGGTCAGCACACTCTCACACAGGTTCTCATCGTTCAGATGGTAGTAGCACTCCTTCCGCTCCACTGATGATGCTGAAAGATGAATAGAAGAGGAGAAGAATGAAAGCATAGCAGATCCAGTTGATTCCAATCAGCTTTTTCGTACTTAGATTGCCACAGAAATCAAGATTTTTCCACAGAAAGATCCAATGAATTCCAGTAGCCATCCAGTTTTACAGTATACATGTCATGCCATGGAGAACGTCCCCACTGCTGCAAAGCACACGATAGAACCTTAGAACGTAACAGTGCAGAGACGATTTATTTCTAATTGGAGATTTTATTTTGCGGATCTTTTGTTTCACTTCTGTTTGTTTATTAAGATCCACACAAGACCACAGACTTTATATACACATGGACGACATGACAGCTCCTCAGAGGTGAAGCCTGAATATCTTGGAAATGGGTGCTGCCATCTTGTGCTGTTGATGTAATTTACAACCAGCACTAAGCAGGGGGAGGAGACTGGGCTAAGCTAGTAGAAAGCCCACCAATGGGGGCAAAGCATGGATGCTTTTAGAGAGCTGGATACACTGCTTTAGATTATTCCCAGTGACCACCTGCGGTATTGCAACAAAAATCCCCAGCATCCTAAAACATATTTTCCCTATAAAGCACCATTATAAAATATGCTCATGAGTATGTGCAGTAGGCTGCCCAATGTGGAAGAGAACCCAGAATGTACAACTTTTTGGGCTCATTTACCAGGTGAGTAATTTACATTCTATTGTGCAGGTGCCATATTTGTGGTACCCAGTTCTCAATATATCCATGCTAGTTGATCTGCAGCCAGACAACTAGCAATTACTATTCAGATCATTCTAGAGTGTGATATGCCTATACAGTGAGTGTCCAGGACAGTCCAAGAAAATCTAAATTGCACCAATGGACTTCATGAAAGTTCAAAGAGTGTGCATGAACATTTAGGCCAGGCAAGAGGCGGCAGCTTGATACCATGTCTTCATTCCTCAGTCACAACTGAACAAACTGGTTGCAAATTATGCAACCAGGACACGATGTTAGCATTGTATTTTGCTTCACTATTGCACAGTGGGAGGAAGTGGTGGCAGAATGCAGAAAAAAAAACAGTGAAAAAGAAATGGATGGGAATCATCAGTTCTTCATCTTCCTTACTACTTCCCAGGGATGGTTAAATGCTGCAGATGTTCTCCCTGATATTACAGTTGGAGCAATTCTTTGGGATTAACACAATTAGAAGATTGTTTTACTATGTTATAACTGGGGCTTAATTGACCTTATTCCTCAATGGGATGCTGCCAGAAAAAACTAAACAAAACAGAACAATTGTGTTGTTTATATGAAGCATCATTCAGTTCAGTCAAGTCTGGATTTAATTATGGAATCCCTATATCCTTTCATTGGGGCAGTTTTACATCATGCGTTTCGTTAAAGGGGGTCATTGTTGTTCATATCAGACAGTGTGCTGGTCCTCTTCAGCAACTACAAGAACATGTTATGGAGAAATGGCAGTAGAATGAAAGCAGCTGTGCACTACAGTGTCTTCAGTTTGTCTGTCAGTCTGACGGTGGGTCACCTGTGGGAACGGGCTCACACTTGGCATTCATGACGTTGTATTCCTGACCACTGGGACACACGCAGAAGAAGGAACCATCCACGTTCATACACTGGGCCTCTCCGCAGACACTGCTGAGCAGCTCACACTCATTCACATCTGTGGAGAAGGATGAGAACAACACAGTGATAAACAGCATTTTAAATGAGCCTCCTCATTAGCCTCCTCACATTCAAAACATCATATAATGTAGACCACTTTCAAAAACACAGTTACGACGTACTTCACAGCAGGAGAAAGTGACAACTGAATCCAATACCATGGCATAAAAGCATGATGAAAAGAAGATGAAAGTAAGAAACACAACAGAAGTGATGATTCGACATCCATTGCCAACAATTAATTAAATAAAAGCGCATTAACCCTCAAGTGACCAAGCTGTTTTAGCGACTAATATGACCGAGTGGGCTCATTTATGACCCCATTGACTTTTTATAGGAATACTTCTATATAGATGATTGTTTAAGGGTTGTTCATATTTGTTTAACTCTAATATATTTGTCCATCATCTAATGTAATAAGGTATGGATTTTTTTTTATTTTTACAAAAAAGTAGCCAAAAAACGCCAATAGAACCATCAATGGAGCTGTTTCCATCCTCACTCTGGGCATCAACAATCTGTATCAAGGCCTGTGCAGCTGTAAATTTTGCTATTCTAGGTCTGTTGGCCATGCTTCAATGCAAAACAGTAAAATATAATGATTAGAGTTGAAAAAATTACAATACCATCTGAAGCTATAATGGCAAAAATCTTCCCGGTGGAACTAAACAAGGAGGTGTAATATGTGTCATCCTATCATTCATATTTGCCGCCAAAATATTCCAACAATGCAAAAACCCCAACCAGCAGAGCAAAGTTTCATGATGGTGTGGAAGATTATGATAGGAAACCTCACTAATATGCGGTGGCAGGACACTGGGTCGTGCTTGCAAAGCCTTCACTGTAGCTGCTCTGAAGAGTGGCACAGCAAAGAGACTGATCTGTTATTCAAAGTATTTGGCCGCAGTTGTTGAAGTATTACTATAAAGTTTAGGGTTAGGGTTAGCTGCATTCAGTCACACCCAGTGTTGTGTCACTGAGTTACTGTTGCCTTTGTTTTCCACCTCCATGGATAGTTGTATTCTATATTCTTCCTCATCAATATTTAGCTAGTTTTCTTTTTTTTTTTTTTTTTTTACAATACAGTCTTGGCTGTAGCAGAGACCTCTTTGGATTAGAAAGTAAGAAATTGAAAATAATCTGTGGCTGCCAAATTGCCAAATCCTGGACATCATCACATTAACTTTCCCCCCAATGTTCAGACTGAGTAGCTGGATGGATTTCTCAACATTTGACAGAAACATATTGCAGAGTTTAAACCCAATAGGAAAGATGTCAAACTGGCAATACTGCTACAAAGCCCCCATGGGGAGACTGAACAGAAAGAAAAGGAGAGATGAGGGGGAAGATAGAATCTCAGAGACAAGAGGGGAAACCAAAGAAGGACAAGACAAGATATAAGGAGAAGGTAAAGGAAGACAGAGTGCGCTGGCTGATAACATGAGAGAAGAGATGGAGGAGAAGGAAGACAAAGAGAGGACATGCATTCTGAATGGTTAGCGGTACACCACCGCTGTTGGGTTTTTAAGGATTGTGTGTGTGTCTAAGTGAGTCCATCTATGTGAGCCACAGTACAGTGATGGTTTGGCAGCAGGGAGGAAGCAGCTGGCTGGACTAAACTTGGGTGGGACCCAGCAGCACTGCCAAAGGACAGATGGGAAGTTCGTTCAAGTGTGTAGAAAGCACGTACTGTTCGCTGCTACTGTAGTTCTGGTACTGTACTGTGTGTGTGTTTTGGTGGTGTTGGTCACTAGGAGTTTGTGTGTGTGTGGGAAGTTTTCTATCAGGGTTCAGATGGGGGGAAGTCAGTTCTGACAGTCCTTCCTGCTGGAGGAAATTTGAGTAGATGGGAGTTGGACGGGCCCAGTTAGGCCGGGGAAACCACCAGCACCCATCACTTCCTACTCATTCCAAACCAAACTAGAGGAAAACCACTGATTTTCAACATGTGTCCCATGTATTTCTCATTGGGATGGTGTGTCTGCACAACTTGGCAATGTTGCCTTCAGACATTATCTGAGGGGAACAACTGAGGCCAAAGGTAACAGGAGGGGTAAGTTTATAAATTCTCCAACAGTGGTTGGGGCCCACTTCTACTTTAACTAAAGAGAAAAGCCAGGCTTTTATTTGAAACATGTATCGTATGGGTAGAAAAACCTAAACTGTGTCCATTTCTATCTGAATTCTGTGGTTTAAATGTTTGAAACATTTTGAATATCTTTACATGTTTACATTTGATGTTTGTAGAAGTTTCGAGTAGAAGATATTGAAGGACACGAGACCGTTCTTGAAGTTAAAGCATGACAGTGTTTAGTAGCAGTTGAAATGCTGAAATACAATGAGGTAGAATACAAGATGGAATTTGGTTGACATGGAAGTGCTACATAGTAGACCATTCTGTCACTCTGGCAGCTCTGTGTAGAATGGTCATTCTGCTATAGGGGAAGAAAGATCTAGTGTGTTTGTATTGTCTTGGGCCGGGCTAAAAACAGGATGCAGTGACTGTAAATAATGACGAGTGCAATTCACTTGGTGGAACATCTGCATGCAGGGAGGCGAGGCTTGCCTTTAAAATGGATAATTCACCACCCAAAAAGCACTAGGAGTTCTGCTTTACGGCACAATCCAAATCATTAGCAAAATTTGAAATTTGCTGCTCAGAGGCTGCTGTTATTGTTTCCTTCTGCACTGACAGGGATTGAAAAACAGTAACATATAGATATCAGAAGGACAGGAGCAAGGTGGGTGAATTGTGCGGGCAATGGCAGGCTTATTCCCACATTGTACATGGTGA
This sequence comes from Chromis chromis, assembly GCA_900302755.1. Taxonomy (NCBI): domain Eukaryota; kingdom Metazoa; phylum Chordata; class Actinopteri; family Pomacentridae; genus Chromis; species Chromis chromis. The sequence goes on from OMNN01098024.1 coordinate 38,072, forward strand.
AGTACTGAAATTTAAGACCCAATGTCACTCATCTGCTAGCAGTGAAGTGAAGCTTACTGTTACACTTTGCAAATAACAGAAAACTTGTTGGGTCTGAATGTAAACACTTTATACACCCAACTAAAGTCCTGATAACTGGTCTAATGTCCATTCCTTGAGTTTCTTGACTGAAATAGTTCTCTTCTTTTGGTCTCCCTCAGCAGTGGTTTCTTTGCAGCAGTACAGACATTTGTTAGGGCCGCTCAGTAGTATCTACCCTGTAGTACAGGTTTTTTTTCTTCTCTGAAAACAACCCTGAGTGAGATTCTACATTGGCAGTTCTTGGGGTTGGAACAAAGCAAAAAGGTTCGGGCCACTTTAGGAAGGCGAAGTAATGATGTACAATTGTATCTTTTTGCTTAGTTGAGTGATTCTTGTCATCGTATGGATTACCACAGCAGTTGAATAGGGCTGTTTGCTGTATACCAACACCAACTCAGCATAACAGAACTAGTGTTCTCAAAGATTAAGAAGGCAAGAAATTCCCCCATTTAACTTTAGACAATCCTCACCAGTTCACTGAAAACCATTCTAGGTCATGAAGCTGGTCAACATACTGACACAGAGCCGGCCCTACTCAATGTGGCGCCCTAGGTGAGATCTTGTATGGCGCCCCTCTCTGTCAGTGCTTCACTGAATAACGGCAGGTAGCCATCAACCCCGCTACCCTTCTCACTCATGGTGGCAAAAACATTCATAACCCTGAACTCCCATGGTGCATTGCAGCACGACAGTTCAGTCCTGTGACTGGCTCTGTGATCGCTACAATACACTTACAAAAGAAATCGAATAGCATAGTTTTTAACAGTGTGAGCTTTCCATTTTAAGAGTTAATAGTAATAACTAGTTATAATATTGTAGCGATCACAGAGGCGGTAGCAAGTATGGGACTGTTGTGCTGCAATGCATTATGGGAGTTCAGGGTTATTAATGTTGTCAGCACCATGAGTGTGGAGTGTAACGGGGTTCATGGCTACCTGCCACTGGTCTTGAACTGAGGATCTGGCCAAAGGCATGTTCCTGATTGTCTAAAAAACTAAAAGGATCTGCTTTGGTTAGTTCGCAGAAAAACATGAACTTCAACTCATACGTTTTACTTCCCCGTCTTTTTGTTCAATTTAATAATATTGAAGGTGATTGTTTTCCAAATTTTGCTGCGCTCCCTGGAGGCCACGGCGCCCTTAGCATTTGCCTATACTTCCTATTAGAAGGGCCGGCCCTGTGCTGACAATAGTGTGCAGAGCCGTAATCAAGGCAAACACTGGCTGCTCTGAGGAATCTAAAACATCAAACATATTTGGCTACATAATTCTATGTGTTATTTAATAGTTGAGTAGTTTTCTTTTTGTGGAAAAGTAAAAATTAGAGTAGAGTAAAAACATGCATCCAAACTTTTGACTGGCACTGTATACTGTATAAATGATCAATATAATACAACATATACACAAAACTCCCACACTTACCCACACAGCTTTGGCCATCCTGGGTCTCCTGGTAGCCCTGGTCACAGAGGCATCGGAACGAACCCAATCTGTTCTCACAGAAGCCATGGGGGCCACACAGTGTCTCATTGAGTCCGCACTCATCAATGTCTAACAATGAAACAAACAAACCAAAAAAAAAAGTCAAATGCTTTTTCATGTAGTGATTTATTCCACCCTTTAATTTCTAACACCCCAGAAAAGCATCAGTATTATCTTTTCTTTCCAACATCTTATTTTATTGACCATGACTTCACTGTAAAACACTCCAAATTTCACTTTGGTGTATGAAAATCTGATAAATAATTGCTGACTGTTGGCAGGCACACACACACACACACACACACACACACGCACACGCACACGCACACACACACACACACACACACACTTCCACTTGAGTCTGAGTCCGCTGCATAAATCATGAGGCAGAGAGCAACAAATATCCCTCCTAGTCTAGACAGTCAGCTCAAAGGCTTCCGTCTGTCTTTTCCTCTTGTTTTTTTTTCTTCTCTCTGTTTTTCTAAAGCAGCAGAGGGCATTAAAACAGCTCTGGCACAGAGGCCAAGACTCCTGCCAGGGTGCAGAAAGTAGGAGCAGTGTGTGTAAAAGAAACCGTTGAGTATTTCCTCCTCTGTCTTTCCTCTAGTGATGAAGGAATAAAGAGGGATATGTGGGGAGGGCGATAAGGGCAGACAGAAGAGGAGAAGATTCAAAATAACCATGTGGGTATGTTAGAGCTGTGCTTACATTGTGAAGAAGGACATCATGGTGGTGATGCTGAAACAGTGTCTATCTAGAATAAAGTAGTTCTGTGTTTGTGTGAAGGATGTTGAACCATTTCTCCCGAGCATGAACAAGCCCTCTTTATAGTCACTTGATGGTAATGACAGCTGTGGAATACCCTGATCCTGTTGATTTAGCTTGGAGGAATGGTTCTGTTCTCAGTTAAACTCCCTGTTGTGAGTTACAGTGCAACAGCATATGCATTGCATAATGTGCACAGAACATATAAATAACACTCATATTTTATGTAGCTGTATACCTCTAGGTAGCAATAATGAAGTCCTCCTGCTACTACTACTACATGAGTACTCTATGAGAAGAGCCAACTATCTCAGGCGGCTGTGGCTCAGGTGGTAGAGCGGGTTGTCCACTGATCACAAAGTTGGCAGTTCGATCCCTGGCCCTTCCACATGCCGAAGTGTCCCTGGGCAAGACACTGAACCCCAAGTTGCTCCCAATGGCAGGCAGGCAGCTTGCATGGAAGCCTGTTGCCATTGGTGTGTGAATGGGTGAATGCAAAACACATTGTAAAAGCACTTTGAGTAGATTTCAGCTGCAGGAAGCGCCCACGTAGAACCTCTTTTAGAGCTGTTTTCAGGGGAGATACTACCAAGCGGCCCTAACAAACTCAGTCCTGATTGGTTAACTCAGAAAAGACAGATCTTCTCTGCCCTGTCAATGACCTTGTCTATTGGTAGCCTTCTCCTCTTAAACATCACCAACAACAACTTAAAAATCACCATATATGCAACATAACAAACCTCCATTGTTTTATGGTTTTATGGTAAGCCCAAAGAATGGAGTTATATTCTGTAACTACTATTAGTTGTTGTTTCTGGCACACTGCATTAACAACATCAGTGAATCTATTGGATCCAACACTGCAATGGAAACAGAAAGGCTGAAAGGGCAGATTAGAGGGTTGTTCCTAAAAGAGGTCCTGCAGTGAAAAGTTGCCAAAGGTCAGTCGGTCCAGAGAATATTTCATTTGCAAAAACCACCATATGCTATGATGAAAGTGGCTGTCATGAGAACCGCCCTTGGTAAGGAAGACCAAGATGTGCTGCATCAGAGGACCTGGCCTTCAGAATCACCCAGCCTAAACCCGACGGACATGGTTTGGAATGAGTTGGAACAGAGAGTGAAGAAAAAGCTGCCGACATATGTGGGAACTCCTTCAAGAGTGTTGGAAAAACTAAGTCATGAAGCTGGCTGAGAGGATGCCAAGACTGTACAGAGCTGTTATCAAAGCAGAAGGAGACTAGCATGAAGAAATCAAACTAAAAGCATATCCTACTCTTCTTACACTTTTGTGCCCACTACATATTTTCATATTTGTTCTGTCTGCAGTACATAACATAGTAAATATAAAGAAAACCCCTGAATGAGCAGATGTTTTTGAACTCCACAGCTCAAACTCTGGCTCCTCTCTTACCTAAGCACAGCCTAACATCATGGTGTGAATGTTGGATTGTTGATTTAATAACTATAGCATTCGTCACACAGACTCTTCTAACAATCAAAACACTCAAAAGTGTAGGAGGATGTGCTGATTCACTCTATAAGCTTCACACCAAATTCATTTATGCATTCTTCTCTCGCTTGTGTCCTCTAGTGGCTTGTTCTATTCTTTACTATCAAGACTTCTACCATTCTGATGCTTTGTGTGTTTGTTTTTTGTGTGTTTTTGTTTGTTTGTTTCTTCTTTTGCTGTTGTTTCTTTCAGATCTGGTGTTTGTTATTGGGAACAACACAACATCTAACATTCTAACACTCTCATAATAACTCTGCCTGTCTATACCCTGCCCTGTTCGTCTTGTTTCGTCCTGACTATCCTTTGTCGTCACCCCCCCCCCCAGAAACTGCTTGGAGTTCTGAGGGTTGTTTTCAAATCTTACTTTTTACTTCGGGTTGGTCTTGTTTTTGTTCAGTGTTTACAGAAACTGCATTGTACAGTCGTGGCCAAAGGTTTTGAGAATTTTTGGTCAATCCTCAAGCGGTGGGTGGACAAACTAAAACCAACTAATTCTGACAAATTATTAATTAAACTGATTCTTCATATTCCTCGGTCAGGATGTGGCCCAGAAGTTGATTTACAGCATGCCAGGGTGAATTGTAGAGGTCTTAAAAAGAAGGTAAACACAGCAAATATTGACTCTTTGCATAAACTCAAGTTATTGTCAATAAAAGCTTTTGACAATTATGAAATGCTTGCAATCATACTTCAGTATAGCATAGTAACATTTTACAAAAAGATCTAAAAACACTGAAGCAGTGAACTTTGTGAAAACTCATTTTGTGTCATTCTCAAAACTTTTGGCCACGACTGTATTTATTGCACGTGGCCAAATGAGTAGCATCTTTTCCTTTGTTCTGGATTCCATACTTTCGATTTCAAATCTCCCGTCCCCAGCGCAGGTGCATCCAAAAGACCCTCCCAGCAAGCCTCCCGCGGTCGAACCGTCTCTCCCGGTTGAACGAGTCGGGAGGTCTTCTCCTGCCTCTGCCTCCCTTGCAGCCCGGAGCCGACAGACAGAGCAGAATGGCTTGACTTTTGGATGGGAGCCCTTTTGTGTGCGGCACAGACGCCGAGCAGACATTGCACAGCCGTTGCGTGGACGTGGAGGCCTCGGGTCGCCGCTACACTGTTATTAAAAACAGTGTGATAGCATGTGGGCTGTTCCCTCTCCTCTCTTCTCTCTTTTCTCTCCTCGAGCATGATCTATCGCTCTTTCCTGCCCTCTTTTCGGCACCAGAGCTACCGCTAGCTTTCCGCATCCCTTCCTGTTTTTTTATTCCGCGTTTACCAGCTGATCCTGGCTCTGTTTATCCATCGCATCCAACATTTGAGAAGGAATAAGGGGTAGGACTAGATAAGATTTGTTTACTTCTTCCTACAGTCGTGGCCAAAGGTTTTGAGAATGACACAAAATGAGTTTTCACAAAGTTCACTGCTTCAGTGTTTTTAGATCTTTTTGTAAAATGTTACTCTGGTATACTGAAGTATAATTACAAGCATTTCATAATTGTCAAAAGCTTTTATTGACAATAAATTGAGTTTATGCAAAGAGTCAATATTTGCTGTGTTTACCCTTCTTTTTAAGACCTCTGCAATTCATCCTGTCATGCTGTCAATCAACTTCTGGACCACATCCTGACCGAGGAATATGAATAATCAGTTTAATTAATAATTTGTCAGAATTTGTTGGTTTTAGTTTGTCCACCCACCACTTGAGGATTGACCACAAATTCTCAAAACTTTAGGCCACGACTGTACACCCTTTTCGAACAGAATCTGTTCTTTTTTTGTTTGTTTGTTTCTTACTTTCTTTTTTGAAAGGATTAACGGTAGTAGAAAAAGTTGTTATAGCTATTTGCATTTGCTCACTATTATATATTTGTATTATTATTTTGTTGATATGTACAGTATATATGTATACATATATATGTATTTTTTTGTTTGTTTGTTTGTTTGAACAGTTGATCTGCCACACACACTCATACACTCACACACACGCTCACACCCACTCACACA
>OMNN01098028.1:0-11370 GCA_900302755.1 Chromis chromis
ATTTTGAACGACATTATACTATGTCTTCTTTTTTTTATCAAATTTCGGACGACATACTATTCTATGACGTTTTTGTGCCATTTTGGATGACAGACTATACTATGACTTTTTTATCATATTCCGGACAACATAGTATACTATGACGTTTTTATCAAATTTCGGATGACATACGGCACATGACGTTTTTGTGCCATTTTGGATGACTATGACTTTTTTTTTAATCATATTTTGAACGACATTCTATACTATGACTTTTTTAAATCAAATTTCGGACGACATACTATTCTATGACGTTTTTGTGCCATTTTGGATGACAGACTATACTATGACTTTTTTTTTTTTATCATATTCCGGACAACATGCTATACTATGACATTTTTGTGCAATTTTGGATGACATACTATATTATGACTTGTTTATCATATTCCAGACAACATACCATACTATGACGTTTTTTTCAAATTTCAGGAGACATACTATACTATGACTTTTTCATCATATTTTGGACGACATGCTATATTGACTTTTTTTTAATCATATTTTGAACGACATACTATACTATGACTTTTTTATCATATTTTAGACAACATACTTTACTATGACGTATTTGTGCCATTTCGGACCACATACTATACTATGACTTTTTTGTCACATTTTGGACGACATGCTATATTGACTTTTTTTTTAATCATATTTTGAACGACATACTTTGTGTTCTGTTTACCAACACGGGTGGAGTGAAGCGTGACGTCGGAGTTCATAGGTCCACGTCCTAGAGCCTCGAAGGCGCTCGGTTACAATCTGCAGCACCCGGTGGTGCCCAGCGGGGACGCGCACGATTCAAATAAATGAAAATCAGGACATTTTCATAATTTTATAAAAAACAGGACGGACGGCCAGGACAGGACGTGAAAACAGGACATGTCCTGGGAAAACAGGACGTTTGGTCACCCTAGCATGGCTAACAAACACACTGACAACTCCTGTGACTCAGACATTACAAAAACTCGCTAAAGGAGGAATGTTCAGAATACAAACTCACCGTCTGATAGGCAGTCTTAAAACTGTTCAAACAGCATGGCTCTTTCCCACTGATCAGTGGCTCTCCTTTGGATAATTTTCCAAGTTTGTCCTGTTGGTTTTTTTTCTCCTTTATTTTAAAGATTTTTTTCAAATAAAGCATATTACACATGATTTGGAAGGATTTTTTGGTGGTGCAAAAACACAACAGTGCAACTGGCATTAATTATTCACACAAGACGCCCCATCAAGGAGCCAGTTTTATGCCTTTTTTGACAGCTTTGAAGGATTTAAAATGAGTGTATACTCAGCTAGTAAAGAATAAATAAAAAAATTAATTAATTAAAAGTCCAAATAAGTAGAGCCGTAATTAAAATGAAGTCAAACTGATTTAAGCCTCATAGTTTTTATGTCACTAATAATGATCATGGTCTGCAAGGAATGGAAAATTCAGAATGCACTTTCAAAAAAGTTATTTTTATTAAATTGAAATATAACTTACAAAACACACTTCTGGTCACATTTATCTACATTTATGAAGGATAATCTGGTTCTTTTTCATTAGAATGCATTTATTATAAGTAGAGTCACTTGAGCGTCATTTCTTTGTCTGACTTTAGACAGAGGCAGGATCGAGTCTTCTGTTGTTCAAAACACACAGTCCTGTGTGTTGTAGCGAAGCAGGGAAGTGTCAAAGTCACGAGACCTCTAGTGAACCTATCTCAGCACTGATGTAACGTCCAGGTTCAGACTCTGCAGAGCTTCAGAGGGAAGTTCTCTGTGATCAGATGATCATCATGAAGCACGATGACAACGTTGACTTCAAACTCTGAAGGACAGAAACAAAAATGGTGTCACAATGCATGAAGAGCACTTCAGTTCCCACAGGGCATTAACATACAGCAGCAGAAGTGACTGTGTTCTCTGCAGGTCTGATGCTCCAGACAAAAGGCTGAAAAAGCGTCCAGTAGCACAACATGTGGTTTGTAAGAGTGTAGCGTCTTCAGAGAGAAACCATTTATATTTACAAAAAAAGCTAATGTACTGTTATAGGAGACAGAACCTGAAAATTAATTTAAGAAAAACAAAAAAATGATTATCCTCTAAGAGTTAACAACATCACATAACATGACCATGAAGGCTTCGGTGTATTAGAGCTGCAATGAATAATCGATAAGTTGTCAACTATTAAATTAATTACCAACTATTTTATAATCGATAAATCGGTTTGAGTAATAAGAAAAACAGGTAAAATTCTCAGATCCAAGGTTCTTAAATGTCAACATTTTCTGTTTTCTCTCCTCCACTATAACAGTAAACTGAATTTCTTTGAGTTGTGGACCAAAGCAGACATGTGAGGACGTCATCTTGGGCTTTTGGAAACACTGATTGCCATTTTTCACCATTTTCTGACATTTCAAAGACCAGAAAACCTATCAATTGACCGTGGATGTAATTGTTAGTTGCAGCCCTATTAAAGATGCATTAAGGTATAAGTAGCATTCTGCAGGAGTCACTTAGGTCTATAACAAACCTTATTTACATCTAAATCCCCTCCTAAGTCATATTTTGGCCAAATTGTGAAATCTGCCTAACTCTACTCTAACTTGACCGTGCATTATTGCCTATGTCCTCAGCCAATCAGAATGCTTGTTACATTCCAAAATCACTATCCGCCAAAGTCATCTCTTTGACTGAGGCATTTTTGGCGCTATACATAGATGGCTTTTCTGAAGACCTTAAAATATGACTTAGGTAATTATGCTATGAGGCTAACAATAACTAATAACCACAGCTGTCACATATTTGCCAACTAATCGCTAACTATTTTAATTACCAAGTCATTGGTTTGAATAATTTTTTAAGAGAAAAAGTAAAAATTCTCAGATTTTAGCTCCTTAAATTGGAATATTTCCTAGTTTCTTTCCTCCTCTATGACAGTAAACTGAATTTATTTGAGGTGTGGACAAAACAGTCATTAAAAGACGTCATTTTGGGATCTGGGAAACACTGATCAACATTTTTCACCATTTTCTGACATTTTAAAGACGAAAAAAACGTATAAATAAATAAGATTAATCGCCAGTGGAAATAATCATTAATTGCAACCCTTTTACAGATGCATTAAGCTGTAACTAGCCTTTTACTGCAGCCACTTTAGTCTATAACCAACAATACTTTTGTCTAAAACACCTCAATCGGCAACATAACTAATGACAGCTGTCATATTTGCCAACTAATTGCAGTTTTTAAGAGAAAAGAAGTAAAACTTTTCTGATTTCAGCTTCTAGTTTCTTTCTTCCTCTATGACAGTAAACTTAATATTTTGGGATTGTGGACAAAGTCAGACATTTGAGGACGTCATCTTAGGCTTTGGGTAAAACTGATGGACATTTTTCACCTTCTTTTAACATTTTACAGACAAAATAGTTAATCAATTAATTGAGAAAATAATCGACAGACAATAAATAGAATCGTCAGATAAGGCACTACCACAGTGAGCATCCATTTGTGTGAAGAAAGAAAACTGGCTGGATGGTTTCACTGACCGACTTTAAAGTTGGTGGTCTCCAGCGTGGGGCAGGTGAACAGTCGGGGAAACACCATGTAGATGGGAATAGGGAGGCCGTGGCAGACGTCACCTTCAGCTATCTGGATGTTCTGGATCTCGGTGGCATCTCTGGCGTAACCTTCAGCACAACCTGAACACAGCAGATGCTTACAAAACCTACAAAGTGAAACTTAAAGAAATGATCTCACGGTATGAACTTACCACACGTCTCTACTCGGACAAGCTGCAGTTCGATGCTCTTGACGGAGACGTCTGAGGTCTCCACCACCACCTCTCCTGTCAGCGGCTGGCTGATCACACAGTTGGTGGCGTCCAAATGGCCTCTGATCAGAAACTTTGGCAGCGCATTTCTCTGAAGACAGAAAGAAAGTTCATCTTCTCAGTACAGCTTTTAAATCAAACTTAAATCAAGAAATAGAATTAAGAATATGTGATAGATTTTTCTCACGTCGCGGAGGTTCTGCAGGGTGTCCGGAGTGATGGTGAAGTTGACTGGAGTGGGGACAACTTTAGCTTTCTGTGGCTGGAAATCAAACAGCGTATGATTTTACACAGATAAACACGGCTAACCTTAACCCAAAGAGCTTGTAGCTGATGACAACTTATGAAAATGTCACATTTAAACATAAAGCAGACTTTCAAAATTGCACAGTTGCTGAAACATTTTCATTCTAAACTGCTGTCATGTTGACCTGAGCATCCAGAAACTACAAAGCTAATATCATGACATGCTTTGCATTAACACACTGCGACAGTCTGGTTTGAACCTTTATATAGTAACAAAAACCCTGTTATGATATAGTGTTGTATGACTGAAACAAAACCAGTTCTGTCTTATTTACATGATCACAGCAGTTTATCTAAACCTGACATGCTGTACTCACCTGACAGTGCACGATGAACTCACAGTTCCTGCTCAGGTCTTTGGCCAGCAGAGAGCGCTTCATGTCACAGCGGAGGGTGTACTGAGGAGAAACAGACACACAGTTTACTAGAAGAAAGCACTCTAATTCTTTACTAACACAGCAATTTAAACATAAATCATTAAAAATAAAAGTCCTGCATTCTTAATTTTACTTAAGTCAAAGTACTAAAGTATTATCAGTAAACCACTCGTCCTCCAGTCATGTTACACTCACAGGGTATTTTCCCTTGACTTTTAAGCTCCTATCTTGCTGACCATATATGCTGTATCTTGTTTTTCTTTTTACAATAGTCCAAATGATCCAAATCTTCCACTATTTGCTATGATAATACTTGCAAATGTTTATATCTAGGAAAAAATACTGTTATGTACTTACTTACATGTTTCTCACCACAAAATGCAGACAGATACAAGAGATATCTATTTAACATTAGTGTTGTACAGATATCTCCATATAACACTGGTGGTGCAGGAGACTTTCCCTAAATCAACTGAGGTGCCTCTTAACCTGTGTGACATCTTTTTAAAAAGTCAGTGTGAAGACGGACTACAACTGAAATGTGACATGGTATATTCCAGTTTTCTTGGTCCAGACCAAACAAACTACAGCTCTTGAAGTTTCACACACTGAAGTACAAATAGAGTTTACTCCTCTTGAATTCTTGCACCCCTATACTTTGATTACAGCATGTGTCCACCAGCAGATTCAACATAAGACTCAAACTCACCTGAATGTTGACAAACACACCGTGGTAGGTCTCGTACAGGATTTTGTTTCCTTTTGTGTGCAGAGGAAACTCAAAGGGGATCTCAGTCTTTCCTCCTGGGATTTTTCCTGCTTTGGCCACTTCGATGTTATTGCTGATCAGCTGAATGGGCTGAAACACGTTACAGTCTGATTAATAACAGCAACAGTGTGCAGCGTGCAGACATGTTAAACATCTGTATAAAGCTGTCAGGCTAACTGGAAGACTTGGATCCCTGATACATCCTGCAGAGGATTATGATGGTCTGGTTCACGTAAAGATTTCATGACTGATAACCAGCTGACGTCTAACAGCTGTTATGTACAACAACAATTTCCAACTTTTAAAACACCTGAAGGCAGCTTTTTAGCCTGTTTTATTTGAAAAAACCTACTGAAGGAAAAGAGACACAAGTCTGTTAACATACAGTATGCATGTTGAGTATAATCACTAGAGCAAGGTTGGGCAACTCCCGTCCTCGAGGGCCACTATCCTGCATGTTTTAGATGTTTCCCTCTTCCAACACACCTTATTCAAATGATCATCTCATTATCAAGCTCTGCAGAAGCCTGATAATGATCCTGCTCATTTGAATCAGGTGTTGGAAGAGGGAGACATCTAAAACATGCAGGATAGTGGCCCTCGAGGACCAGGAGTGCCCACCCCTGCTCTACAACCAGTCACATGTTGGAAAGCCTGTCATCAAATTCCATTACAGTACAATCTTCCGTGATTTACAGCTGCTCTGACAACTAACTGAGTAAAAGCCAAACTCCTCAGCTCCATTAGATCGCATTTACTCACCTAAAATCTCCGCTATTATTACTGAGTCCCCACTTTTCTTTCACCTTCTTTTGTGCTTGCTAAAAAGAAGCAACCAGGGTCAGTTGGGAGCAAATCATCTGGATTCCACGGAGCCTTTGATAAGCCACACCCTGCAGATCTGTTTCCAGTCCATTTTTGGGCTCAGATTCCACTTTACAGAATCATTTTTATTTAAAAAAAAAACCCAGCTTTGTGGGGTTTTCCCTCTCCGTCAGCATGTTTTTTTTTAATCCATCTGCAAACTCACAACGCCCAGAGTCCTCGTCATCTGAGTTTTTCTCTCCCACAGGACAAAAAGAACACTGCTTCTTCTGCCGAACTCACACTGGTGGAGTTCTGATCCGAGTCACCACAGATACACCCCAAATGCTGGAGGAGTTAATCTGTCCTGGGACCTCAGTCTGAATTTTAGCCCACATTGTTTGGTAATGTGTAATCTGGAATCTCCTGAACCGCTCAAATACTGGAGGAGTTCATCTATCCTGGGACCTCAGTCTGAATTTTAGCCCACATTGTTTTTTAATGTGTAATCTGGACTCTCCTGAACCGCTCACAGAGTCTTCACAGATATTCGCCCCGATAATATCACACATTTTGATATTTAGAAGTTAAAACCCGGTTAGTTACTATTATCACACTACTGTTTGGAAAAGTGCTAAACATTCATGCCTTTGACGCTAAAGTTAGCTATAAATATTAAAAATCCACCCATCATCTATACACCGCTTAATCCTCTGTAGGCTCACGGGGGGGCTGGAGTCTATCCCAGCCGACTCGGGCGAAGGCAGGAGACCCCCTGGACAGGTCTATCACAGGGCCACACATACTACAGACCATAGACATATATAAGTAGACCCCGCATTGAATGTGGAGGGACGTGCCTAAAGCGCCGCCATCTTGGTACAGGGCTAGCAGAGGAGGGAGTGCATGGACATCTATGGAGGTAAGAGGTACTCCACAATCTGATGGAGGTAAGAGGTACTCCACCATCTGAGAGGAGAATTATTCACTGAGTTTGTGTCATTTAGTGTCATTTTTGTGTTATTTTTGTGTATTTTGTGTTATTTTTGTGTCTTTTTGTGTAATTTTTGTGTATTTTGTGTCATTTTTGTGTCATTTTTTGTGATTTTTGTATATTTTGGTGTATTTTAGTGTATTTTAGTGTCATTCTTGTGTCATTTTTGTGTATTTTGTGTCAGAATTATTCACTAAGTTTTCGACCGCTTTCCAAACGGTTTGATTTGTTAAAAGCGTCCCCCACGTAGCTCTGACAGGATGCTGGGATGTCCTTTTGTTCTATTGATGTCTGCCTGTCTGTCCTCCATGTCTGACGTTTGGAACAAACAACCCTCGTGAATATACGTTGACAACTGATGGATTTATGATCACTTTTATAGAGCAGGCATGTCATTCCTCTGTAGACGTAATGCACTGTAGGAGGAGTGGCACTGTACCAAGATGGCCGCCGCGTAGGCACGTCGCTCCAATCGGCAACAGCAGTCAACGTGACTTCTACATATATATGTCTATGCTACAAACAACCGAGCACACTCTCATTCACACCTACGGACAATTTAGAATCATCAATTAACCTCAACATGTTTTTGGACTGTAGGAGGAAGCCGGAGAACCTGGTGAAAACCCACGCTGCACAGGGAGAACATGCAAACTCCACACAGGAAGATTCCAGGCGTCCTAACCGGGACACGAACCGGGGATCTTCTAGCTGTGAGGCGACGGTGCTAACCACTGAGCCACCGTGCAGCCCTAAATATTAAAAATCTAAATGTGATGTTCGCAATCACTTTATTCTACATTTAAAATATGTCATAATAAACATTTGTTCTCACCAGATTTTGGAGAAACAACCAAAAAATAAAAAATGATGTGCTTCTTTTTGGAACCAGGAAGCCATTAGGGACTCAGCTGCAGCCAAAAGTTACATGTTGAAAATTCAGGAAGCTTTCGGCTGAACTGCAGGCTGAGCTCACGTATGACAACAAATTAAAATTGTAAGTAGTAAAATATCTCCAGTATGTACAATCACTGTTTTTTCAGTATCGGAAACACCTGTGGGCAGTTGAAAAAATGCTGGACATGTTAATTCCAGGGTTTTTCCCATTTTTGCAGACATTCAACTTTCCTTTTTCTTTTTTATGATTTATAACATTACAACTGTGTCTCACTGCACAGTAGATATTTCTGAGTTCTCTCTCCTCCTTCATGGTTGTTCTGTTTCCAAAGAGGTGCAGGACTTTAGATTGCAGTGAAAAATGAACCCACAGTGAGGAAAAATGTAACACGAGCAAAAAAATAAACGCTCAGAAACCGGTTGGGTTAAACTACAAACTCTCGCATCCTTACCATGGAGGGAACAAATGGTGCAAGGATTCCTCCAACTCTGCATGACATGGAACAAACTCCCAAACCAGCGTTTCTGAAACAAACAAAACGCATGAATCACTCAGTCAAACATTAAGAAGAAGAAGAAGTGAATATACAGACCTTATATTCACCTGATAACTGTTGGGTAGAGTTCAGACGTGTAAACGTAGGCGATGTTGAACGCTGCACTGACCATCAGTTTTCCCAGAAGTGCTAAAGATGTAACACTCAGCAGGGTCCCTGTAAACACCAATACAACATTATTCACTAAATGTCCTGCAGGCAAACAACAGAGTGGATGTCCTTTGGTAGATTTAGCCAAAAACCTTGATGAAGATGTAGAAACAAACTAAACTTTGTCCATCTACAAGAAAAAAAAGTGTAGAGAGGTCTTCAGTAACTGGTTTCAGTCATTTCAATGGTAGCATCTGGACTTGGTTGAGTAGCTCCAAGACGTTCCACCTTCATCCAAGAGGCTTCATCAGTTCTAACCTGACTGGTTGGGAGTTCCAGGTTTTATACTCTTCAGGATCCATTAACACTATTGAAACTCCAGTTTGCTGGGTGAGTGTTGCCCCTCACCTCATTATGAGAGTCGTTAGGTCCTTCCCTCTCACAATGGGGTTCGTTAAGGAACCTGGTGGCCAGGTGAGAATAGTGCCAATGAGGGTGGTTTTCAATGGTAGCATCTGGACTTGGTTGAGTTAGCTCCAAGACGTTCCACCTCTCATCCAAGAGGCTTCATCAGTTCTAGATTTTAACGACCCTCACTGGCACCGTTCTCACCTGGCCACAAGGGTCCCTAACGAATTCAATTAAGCTTCTTACATGTTAATATTTTCTGTTTTCTTCTTTGCTCTTCTATGATAGCAAATAGAGTCATCTTTGGCATGAGGATAAATCCACACGTCTGTGAAGGTTCTCAGTCATCCAGGTTATCCTCGTAGTTTCAATCGTAGCATCTGGACTTGGTTTTATACTCAACCTGGCCACAAAGGGCCCTAACGAACCCCATTGAGAGAGGGAAGGACCTAACGACTCCCATAATGAGGGAGGGGCAACACTCACCCAGCAGACTGGAGCTTCAATAGTGTTAATGGATCCTGAAGAGTCTAAAACCTGGAACTCCCAACCAGTCAGTTTAGAACTGATGAAGCCTCTTAGATGAGAGGTGGAACATCTTGGAGCTACTCAACCAAGTCCAGATGCTACAATTGAAACTACGAGGAGAACCATGACCTGGATGACTGAGAACCTTCACAGACAAAAGTCAAAAACCACCTCAAGCGAGCGTGAAGTTTAGTTTTTTAACTATTTTGCTGTTTCTATCAACTTTTTCTAATGCAGTTCTTAAAACTACCACACAAAAACACATCCTAGAAAAATGGCTAATGTTCATTTTGTATTCATGTTTCAAATAAAATTAAGATGTTTGATATCTGTACATTCCTGTCATGCTATGTGAGTTTGAGCTTATTTAGCTGACGTCGCTTTAAAACACTGGTGTTGTAAATGCTTGTTGCCTGAGATGGGATGGATTGAGACAAGGAATGGAGGAACTGAGAAATGAGAAGAGGGTAAAGTCTCACCGGTGTTTTCAGGGATGAACATGGTGAGGAGGCAGGCCGAACCAGCCAGACACAGAAAACTGGCCATGCTCTTCCTCCTCCCAGCCCTGCACAAGAAGACACAAGTCAGGTAATGAAGACATCCACATCTGGACATCAGCAGATTCAGTCAGTCAGTAGATGGCAGTAGAGGCACCACACTATCCACATCAGTGTATGATCATGTGTCTCACCAGTGTTTGTTGATGAAGTAAATGCAGAGCGGGTAGGCTGGCAGCTCCACCAGGCCGTACATGGCTACGTTAAGGTATCGGCTACCAGACGTCTCGCTGGCCCCCAGAGTCAGACCGTAGTAAACCAGACTGCAAGCGTACCTGCAGCACAAACACACATAGACGAGGTCAGTGGATGTGATCGTGTACAAATTACAAGTGGGTGTTTGGAGAGTTGCAGTTTTTGTTCATCCGGCTCTCAACTTCACCATCTACACCGATCAGCCACAACATAAAAACCACTGACAGGTGAAGTGAATACCATTGATCATGTTGGTACTATGTGGTGGATTCTAACATCCGTGCTGATGAGACTTAGACACCCAAATAAACATTGTCCCAGAACAAGAACACTCCCTCATGCAGATGGAAATCCCAAATGTCACTGGCCTACCCCCTGCAGGAAAATGCCCCCCAGAAGGTAGAACACTGAATCATCAGCAGGTGGATGTGCAGGAGAAGATAGTGGATCTGATGGCACAGTGGAAACAGATCCAAAACCATTTTAAACCAGTCCAAAGGCGGTCTAATGCCACGGCCAAAACCAGGTGTAAAACCAGGCTAAACTAGTCTCACACCAGTCCAAAACCAATCTACAACCAGTCCAAAACCAAGTCTTAAACCAGTCAAAAAAAAAGTCTAAAATCAGTCTATAACTACATCTAAAACCAAGTCTAAACAAATTCTAAAACAGTCTAAAACCAGTCCAATACTAGTCTAAAACCAGTCCAAAACCAGTCCAATACTAGTCCAAAACCAGTCCAATACTAGTCCAAAACCAGTCCAATACTAGTCTAAAACCAGTACAAAAAACCAGTACAAAACCAAATCCCACATGGCAACAACATCAACCAATCAGGAACATCTTGAGGAACATGACAATGGCCAAAGATGTTGGTTTGACCTTCAAACTTCCTAGACCCCATTCTGATCAAGCATCAACAGGATGCAGTGGAACAAGTTGGATTGACAGAGGCCCCACTGCACAAGCCAGAGTACCCAAAGGATCCACTGCCCTGGTCCTGGTGCCAGACCCCATAGGACACCCTGAGAGGTC
>OMNN01098029.1:0-11031 GCA_900302755.1 Chromis chromis
GGGTGACGTTCTGAGGAAGACGGAAGAATTCTGTCGAAACTGTCAACCACAAAAGGTATTTAAAAAACCTTTAAAAAAATTAATCGCCTGAGATAAAAGAAGAAAAGTAAGCTACTATTTGGGTAGCGTAAACCTTTAAAACTACGAATGCTAGTGCAGAAAACAGTATTTTGAGTGAAATAAAGCTTCAAACCATTACTTGCTCATTAGAAAGTACTATTTGGGTAGCGTAAACCTTTAAAACTACGAATGCTAGTGCAGAAAACAGTATTTTGGGTGAAATAATCCTTTAAAACTATGAACGCTATTGCAGAAAGCAATATTTTCGGTGAAATAAACCTTTAAATCTATGAATGCTAGTGCAGAAAGCAGTATTTTGGGTACGTTTAACTTTTAAAGCCATAAGTCATCCAACAACCATCCAGTTTGGCAAAACAAAGGTCCTAGAAGTGTGGTCCTGAAACTGGAGCCTCCTCTGCTGCAGACAAATAACACTGGCTAGGACTGCTTTCTGCTGTTCCTTTAATTTTAACTACACATATTTGAACTAATTTATGTGACATTTGTGAAGCTATGAGGCTCATGATGCTTGAAAACTTGTTTGTTGCCTTCTAGATCTGATCTTTCGCATTCTGTTTGCAGGATTAGAACTAATTTCATACATCACAGAATCTGCAAATTAACAGCGACTAGTTGGACCAATGCTATTTGCCAAATACTTGAAGTTCTTTCTCTCCCTGTACCTCTTGATCCTTCTTTATCTCTCCGTCTTTGTACAAAATATCATTTGCTGTGCACCTTTGTATTACTTCATGCACCTGCAGCCTTGTTGCACTTGGTAGATTTATGCTCCTTGGCTTCTTGTTGACCTGCTGTTGCAGTGGATCCACTGGTATCAACCGAATGTGCTGATGTGACTCCACCTTAAGCCTGAGCTGAGAAATATCAGAGTTTTGCTTTCATTTCTGTGCCAGGATCTTTTGCTGGGAGTGTTGTATGTGCCAGTTGTGTGGGAAGGCAGCCACCTTGACCTCAGCAAACCAGAGATAGGCAGAGCTCACTGATCTGTGACCAAGATTTCTTTTATCTCCATGAGCTGGCAGACGGAGAGTTTCGACTCTGGACTGTTCTCATGCCATGCCATGACTTCACTGCCTCTGGATCACTAAACAGAGGCTACATTTCAAATAAATTTGTCTGATGGGGTTCAAGTGAAAGAATAAAAATAACTAAAAACACTGTAAATTTCCCTTCTGACAGTCTCTTAATGCATCGAGGCCACGTTTCTCCTCTGAGGCTTAATTTTTCCGTCGCTGTAAAGCTCTTCAATTATGTTTATGCTCCACTGGATTGTGGGAAATGTACACACTGAGTCAGCAGCTCCTTCCACGGGCCCGATGTTATGGCGAAACATTCCTTTGACATGACCTTATTTCTTTCTATTTTTTAATTTCACACTTTGCACTTTGGGAGTCTCCCTTTTCACAGGCAGCACAGGGGGCAGCTGATGAACATCTGCCAAAGCTTGTAGCGCCAAATCTTTCAATATGTGTGTGTGGTGCTTTACGGTGTATGTCTTAGTGTCCAAACATTTGGAAAACAACTTTTAGTTCATAATTTATCACCAAAGATGCAACAGATCACCCAAAAGCAGCCCAATAAATTATGAATGTGGACCCTGTGCAACTCACTTTTCTCAACGTGTGAATTAAATATATATATGTATGTATGAATGTAGTATCAGTTACAGGAACATTGTTATGGTTCCAGAGGCCCAGTAGCTGCGCAGACAAGCACCAGGTGGCCGACGGGTGGCTGTTTGGGGAGCTGAAGGAATCCAGATAACTTGTTTACTTGACCTTGGCCTGCTATTAATTGTTCATGACCTACAGTGATACTGTTTAGAGAGGAATTCAACCTGCAGCAGAGCTTTATTAACTTTCTGCCACCACTGTTGTTCCTAAAACTCATTTTAAAGTGGTGGAGTCATTGATATTCGGGCATTTAAGTGTATTCAATTCTGGCATAATTTGACGAAATACAGTCGGAGAATCAGAAGTGTTGACCTTCTTGCTAAACAAAAGCCTGACAGTTTTTTTAAATAACAAATTTAATTGTAAATTGATGGCTAAAAACATATTTCCAAAAAAAATTAAATGGTATGTTAGTGTACATTTTTTGTGCAGTGTGGAGGTGGAATCACAGACATGGTCCTCTGCTGCTCCTAAACTTAACCTAAACTGAAGTTGCCTCCAGGACAACTCAACTTCACTAATGGAGATTTTAAGATGCAGTTAAAATCTCTAGAAGAATGCTTTAAGTTTGAAAGTAAACTTAGTTTCTCTTCTTGTTTAACAACAGAATCCTATTGAGTAAGTGTTCAGGCTTAACTAGAATGAGATCAGTGGAAAGTCAAACATTTTCAAGGTTACTGTCTCTGATCTTAGTCAATCATAAACTAAACTTTATCCATGACTTAGTGACATTATGCAACACTGTATGACTGCGTACAGTTGCATAACATTATTTTAAGTATTATTAGATATGTAGGATAAAGTGGTGTAGTGGTGGTGATATTTTGCCTATACAACTAAACTGCATTCTCAATTAAGTTTTGAGGGAAATATACTTTGTCCAAGACTATGGTTGTTTGTGATTAATCATGAATATGTTTCAAACATATCTTTGCTTTTTATTTCATTGCTTTACTTTCACTCATTTGCACCCAACCAATCATATGTATCTCAGAAAAGGTGGGACTCATAACCTAGAAACTGGAGGAAAACCAAAGGGTTGTATTTCAACCCAAAGCGTGATATTTTCGTAACCCTAACCAAGAACTTTTGGTGAATAAAACCAACCAAATGTGTGAAAACAAAGCTTAAGTCTAAGAACAATGGTCCAAACCTCAGTCTCCTGGATGAAAGTTCTGTTGTGGACTAGGCAAAAAAATATGTTCATTTCAAAACACTATAGAGAATGCAGTTTAGATTTACAGGAACATAATTTCTGAGACAGGGTTGTATTGGCTTGTTAAACTTGCATTGCATGATTTTTTAGCTGTTTAAGTGTACTGATATAAGCTGTAAACACAACACTGACATTGTATACCCTTATAAAGCTGCATTCATTCATTTGTGCTTGTGTTTTTGGCCACATGATGAAAGAAAGTCAGATTGACGAACCTTTTAGTTCTGTTTTGGTCTCCACCAGCTCATCAGTTAACTAGCTTGTTACTTTGCTTTTTGTTGCTTAGTAGGTAGCATACAGTTGTTGTTGTTGTTGTTGTTGTTGTTGTTTTTACAGTTTTTGATGCAGATGAAAATGACAATGAAGAGAGGGTTGACACTAAACAAAAAGCAGCTGTAAAACCAAAACAACAAGCTAAAAGACACAAAAATGCTCCGTAGAGCTGAAGGGAACTGTAGTTAGGTGATAATTTGTTACTACAACCTTTCACATTACACATAATAAATCCATTGTTAACATAAAAATATTTATTATAGCAGCTTTAATTTGTTATTTCAAGATGATATGTGAATCTTGTTGCATGCTGTGTTCTGTTTTACTTTATTTTATTATCTAATTATTGGTTCTCCACTTCCAGCTGTTCATGTTTGTCCTTCCTGGACGTCTAAACATGAACATCACGACTACTGGAGAGTAACTCATAACCATCTTGTCTAAACTCTCTCTTCATTCCTTTGAAGTATTCATACCTGCAGGCACAACCACAGCAACCTCTTCATCTCTGAGGACGCCTCATGCTGTCTTTGTGGGTCACTGTTATGTCTACATTTTGTCCACAACTGTTGACAATTTTGCTCTAGTGCAGCGTCTCCGATCATAAGAGTCAGACTTTATCATAACTGTAATGTTTAATACATGTTTTTGTGTGTCACTGTGTTGCTCACAGCAGCTGAGTCATAGATCACAGTTTTATTTTCATCCGTACGAGTTTCACCGACTTACATCATGATCACAGCCAGGAGGTTGTGGAGGAGTTTAGTTGGAGATGATGACTGACCTCGACACACAGAGATAAGATCAGTAATTACTGTGAAGTGGCCTGTGTTCAGGAGGCCGTAATTAAAAGACATTAAGGGAAGATATTATTAAAGGAAATGTCAGATATTTTACTGTAGATAACTCACCCACACAGAAATTTAATTAACTTTTCATCATTTTAGCCACAGTAGCAGCAGGGCACAAGGGATGACAAGAGTGGTTGGTCAGTCCATAATTCAACAAGTATTGGTTTTCTGTGAAACGTACAAATATTCAAACAGGATGGCGCCAACACTGTCTGGTGATCCACTGACTTTTCTTCAAATGCCACAGTGAACCCCAACAACAACAACAACTAGATTGACTGGCAAGAGAATTTGGTGCAGATATCCATGATTCCCCGAGGAAGAAGTCAAGTGAGTTATGGTGTTCTTCGTTGACATAAAGATAGACAAACCCTTCGTGACGTTACCTATAAGCTTCCTAAACAGCTTCCTGAAGCTCAGAGTGGCGGCCCCAATTGTTGCTCTCTTGTAACTTATGCACAAGTTCAATAAGGAAGATCTTTAGTCACGTTCTGTCGCTATATGTCTTGGTGAACATTGGATATTGCTGTTGTTGAACTCTCTTTTTCTCTCTTTTTCACTTCCATTTTCATACTTCACTTCATTCTCAATTTCAACCAATGATCTATCTACCCTGTTAATTGTAATTCTGTCCCTCTCCCTTCCAGATCATGCATCCCACCCCCTCAAACTCTACCTTATCGAAGTTGTCCAGGACATCTCAGCTGGTCTCCAAGGGATCTTGTTCTCATCTCCTACCTTAATCTGGGACTCCACTCTCAGATATGGAGTCCCATCTATCCTTTCAGCACCCATTCTGGTAAGTCTAACTGCCATGATATTTTGATTTAGCATGCTCGTGTTTCAAAAATGAGGAAAGCGGTCGAGCATGAGTGGAGGTGAGACACGCCATGGACTATCCCACAATGTCACTCACCCGTCACTCAAAACAGCAACGTCCTTAATTATGTATAACGTTGAGTTATGTCTAAGTTCACTCCATGTACAGTTGTCATAAATGGGGTGATTTGCTATAGAAACCAAAACAGTTTTTTGTGCCAGGCCATAGACATGTTTATTTCTGAAGTAGAGTTGAAATTTTAACATAGGAGGTCTATGGGGATTGATTCGCTTTTAGAGCCAGCCTCAAGTTGTCATTCGAGGAACTGCAGCATTTGGCTCTGCTGCACTGGCTTCATATTTTAGAGGTAGGCCTTGGTGTTCTCATGACTTCTCATTTGACAGTAAAATCTTTCAAAATGCACAAAACTTTGATCCAAGGCCAAATACCTACAAAACATTAAGAATCTCAATAGTTAGTATGTGGATGGACAGAGGGTGAACTTGGTAAACATTACACTGGCTAAACTTCAGAAAAATAGATTTAGTTCAACCACTTCACAGGTATTCAGTTTTTTATTAAAATATGCTATAAAATCTGTTAAATGATTCTGATCTAATAGAAAATCCAGGATATTTAGATGATTTTGAACAATCAAGAGCTTCTGTTCTTCAGGAATGACCACATGGTCAAACAATGCCTGTTAAACTTAAAAAAAACATGCAGTGACAGACAAGCAGAACCTTTTCATTTTGGCTTCCAGTGCAGTCAGGCCATTAAAACGTGCCACTGCAGCCTCAGCTGCTGTTCAGTGCTGCACCGAGAAAAGGAGTCCTGCTGGTTTGGGATCAGAAGCTGGAGGATGTTGTGCTGCAGAGGTCAGAAACAACAGTGTGGGGCTGTCACTTATGTTTAGCCCCGAGACTAAATCGAAGAAGACAGAAGTTAATTTACCACACACACACAGAGCATGAACAGCATCACAAAGCATAGCTTCCCCAGAACCTGAAGTAATAGACCTGACAGACACTGTAACACACTTCAAACACACAACCACCAGCACATTTCACACTCGACCCTCCCAAACCTCTCCCCAATAAAATACCCCACGGCTTGAAGCACGCTCCCTGTAGTGCAGTAGAGTCATTCCACACTTCCTCCAAGCTGCCATGGTGACAGTTTGAAAAACAGCCATATTCCTGTTTTGGGGGCAACGGTCACTCGATAGTTATGGCCGCTGTCAGGCCGAAACCTTGAATCTCCAATAAGTCCGTTTTTCAGGGTCTAAGAGCAGCAGTCTTTAGTTACCAGGTGCCAGATGTTGGTTAATCTTGTGGAATAAAATTCAAATGGAGTTTGTATGTTTTTAATCAACAAGAAACTGCTCCCCATTTCTTTAATATTCTTTTTTTATTCTGGAGCGACTGGGTGGCCTAATGCCTAAGGTGGAAACAACATAGTTCCAATGTCCCTGCTTCGATTCTAGCATTCCGTGTATTGCTCTAGGTTGTCAAATATCCCCAAAGATCTTGCCTACAGGTTACTTTCTCCTCATGTGGGTCATTTTAAACTTTCCTGTGCAGTTAAAGTTATAGCAACACTAAATATTAGCACAGACGGACATGACAAGAGAAAAAGGCTCCTTACTGGATTCAGACATGGAGCAACCTTAGGCCAGATTCATTTGCATGTAAAAAAAAATCCTATCATGATGACTTCTTCTGTAAATAATGCACTGCAAAGGAAGCAAAGCTGTGTTCCCATCTGATAAACGCAACTGATGATGGACTTCCTGGTGGTCAGATAAATGTCGTGCAGCTTGTTCATTATTTGGTTCAGTTGCTTTATTACCATAAAAACTGCATCAGTTTTAAAAGTCTAATATTACTTCTCATTAATAATTTACGTGAAATGTTTTTGCATTATTATTCCCTATGTTCCCAATAATGCATTTTTTTTCTTATGCATAGCACTTCGTATTATACTGTTGCGGAGAGGAGCTATACAACTAAACTTGCTTTGTCCAGCTTATATTGCACTCAGTGAACTCCGATTCACGCTTTCCACGTCTGCATGTTTCTAAGAGTCTGCAAGGATCTGCGTGAAGTAAGTTTCATTATCCACCTAAGTTCTGCAGATGTGTGCGTGCAGCCCAAAAATTTGTAACTGCACGCACTGCAAGTATGTCGACTGCACATGTCAGGAAAACAAATGGTGCTTAAAAGAAATGCTTATTATGG
The DNA here is from genome assembly GCA_900302755.1 of Chromis chromis. Taxonomy (NCBI): domain Eukaryota; kingdom Metazoa; phylum Chordata; class Actinopteri; family Pomacentridae; genus Chromis; species Chromis chromis. Next base: position 7,155 of record OMNN01098029.1, read on the forward strand.
AGGAGAGACTGTAAGAGATTCTCAATCATCTACACCATTATAGTACATCATTAAAGGAGTTGGAATTTAAATAGTTGCTACCAGATTTTGTAGGTGCTTTGATTTTTTACATGCCTTCCATCGATGGAGCCCAAACACAGTAGGAAGTTCTAAATTCTCCATAAGTCCCGTGCTATGTTTGCTCACTTCAAGAATAATCACAATGATACAGTGGTGCAGCCCAAACTGTAACCAGCTGCGACATCCTGTAAAAAGTGCAAAGTCACAGCCTTTCAGAAACATCCATGGGGCCTCGAGTGTTTTCCTGTGTTTGATATGAGGGGCAATGCAACACATATCCTATTGTACGATGCATAGAGCTGTATGCACGTTCATTGTCTGCTTTCAAAGTCCGCATCGGTCATGTGGAAACCATTAATTGGTCTTGACAATGGTCAGAAATGTGCTTTACAGCAACATCAAAGTCTTGAAACCAAAGTAGTGAAAGGTGACCAAGTTGCCGGGCTTTATGATCCAGCTGTTTGGCTGTGAGACAATGGTTTCACTCTGTGGAAACACTTTGAGGAAAAATCATAATTTATGCTTTTCTGAAACCAGATAACAAGCTAATCTAGCATCCACGAGGTGCATGAGCTTGATTCATGGAGGCACAAAGGAGTCAAAGGATCCACTGCACAAGTTCAACCCACATTATTAGGCAGGTGGCTTTAATGTTGCCATTGATCGGCGTGTATTGTAAAGCTATTTTAATCTTGTATCTTAAATTTATCTGCATCAGTGGTTTAGGTTAGTTGTTACTGCTTTCGCTCCTCACCTTGTTCAAATTATCTATGCTCTTTGTTGGGCTAAATCCATATAAAACTGTCAGTATGCTGTATGTCTTTTACATTATACTCTCACACATACTGTCCCGTCTGAGGTGCTGCTCCTGTCCTAATTGATTATCCCGTCCGCCTAGAAACATTTAACTGCCTGGTGAAAGGAGGCAACGAGAGAAAATGAAATTATCGTCCTTTGAAAACAAAAGCGGCGAGGTACCAAGATAAGCCTTGGCGAAGTGTAGGGAAGCGGTTGTGGTGTGTTTTTGAAGGTGATTCAAACCAGACTTGAGTGAAATAACATTTGCCAATAGATTTTTGAGTGTTCTTTCCTCTCTGCTTTGCGGAGAACCAGATGGGGAGGCTTATCAGAGCATTTCAGATTCTATCAGGTAAATCATCAATCTATTTTCAATCTGTTTATTTAAATGCTTTCCAGAACTGCTGCCAAACTGCATTATTGTGGCTGGTAATTACGTTAAATTAAATCTGCAAACACATAAAAAACTATTATTTGAACTTTACAGGCCTAGAGATGCCGTATAGCTTTACTGAAACTCCACACCATTTGAAAGTAGAACCAGCGAACAGGGTTCCTCACGTTTCACCTATTTCCCAAAACACGTGTCCGAGTCAGAGGGGGAGGACATTAGTTCAGGGTATCCGTCCATCCATCCTTCATCCATTTATTCATCTGTATCTCTCCACCTCAGCTCCCAGCAGCACTCCCGCCCTGAACAGCACTGTCACAGTCCTTCATGCATGTCAGAGCTGCTGTATTTTATGTTCCCCTCTGCCCCCTGCAGGCCCGGTTGCTGTGATTTAGAGAGAGGCAGGAGCAGGAGGCCCCAGAGTGGAGAAATGCCTCTCCATCCTTCCTGTTTTTAAACGGTACCGCTGGGGAAAACAGCAGCTCTGACCTGGAAAGGTAAGATCTGAGATGTTTAGAGACACACTCCAGAGGTTTGACAGAAAAAAAGACACTGTGGGGTCACACTTTATAAAAGGCACTGCCCTTGTTGGATGTCACGGAGGCTTGTAAATTTAAAAATAAAATGTGCAGTTTTGTGATCTCCTGCGAATGTTGAAAATATTTCTGTCATAAAAGTAAAATGATTTAGAAATAGTCTCTAACCTGAGCTTTTAACTTGTGTAAATCTTTTTTTCTGGTTACCTGGGGGCAGCTCAAAAGGGTGTAAACACAACATTAATTTGGTTTCCATCCAGATGTACTATTACTTTTAATTTTTAACTTTTAAGCATGTTGTTGATTTACCTCAAGTTTCCACTGTTCTTTTATGAACAAATTTAAAATGCACATAAAAACAGGTAGATGGAAACAAACCTATTCACATGTTGAATGTGTTTACATAGGCTTGAGTATCCCAGTGATAATCAGGCTTTTGAAGTATCCTGTTTTTATGTTTGCACATTTAAACATCATTCCCCAATTTCAAAAACCAGGAGAAGTCCTAATCGTGGTTTTGAGAAACCCAATTATGTATTCTGAATGAATCCGGGACACTGTTGCATGTATACATCTTATCCCAGTTTCTGAACACTTCCGATTACCAAGTGCAACTTCAGCCAAGTGACAAACAGAAACACAACTCAACCATTATTCCTTACAGCTGCCCAACTTGTGCAATAGTATGGCAACTTTAATCAGGAACTGTTGTTTCTGATTATGGTTCAGCTGTGTCACAGCCGGTAAAAGGATGCCCTACTCACGCAGAAATCGTCTCTCCACTCTGAGTCACTGAATTCCATCATGATGACTCCATATCAGTCGTCTTCATCCACCACTCCCTTATCTTATGTGGTGACAGTAACAGCTTGACACTGGTAAAAGATGAGGACATGTTTCATATTTCCTGTCACTCCCAACTCTTTCTGTTGGCAGTAAAGGTGGATAAACCAAATCCATGATGAGATGAATGATGCTAAAACTACTATAAGCCAAAGTAGCCACAGTCAAATTAGTTGAGGTTATGCTTTTAGTTAAGCCATGATTAGACTCCTTGATGGACGCATACATGGAAAGATGTAGATGCAATGGAGGCCAACAGGAAACCACTTGGAAGCATTTGTCTTATAAATGCACAGGAAGTCATATTTACGTATTCTGCACATACAAATTGCTGTCCTTGTTGCATAGTTGCTGCATAACACAAATTTTGAGATGTAGGTAGGTCCCAATAATGCCTTTTATTTCTTATGCAAAGCCCATGGCATTGCACTGTTGTCAAAAAGACCTATACATGGACGCTCCGATAGCCTAATGGTTATGTCGCGTGACCCAAGTGCTAAGGCATAGTGGCTGTCCCGGGTTTGATTCCGACCTCGGGCGTTTACCGCATGTCCTTCCCCACTATCTCCCATTTCTGACTATATCCACTGTCCTATCTAATAAAGGCATAAAAGGACAAAAATAAATCTTAAAATTTTTTATTTTTTTTAAAGACCTATACATACACCAATCTGGCATAACATTATAACCACCTGCCGAATATTGTGTTGTTCCCACTTGTGTGGTCAAAAATGCTCTGAACCATTGGGCATGGACAAGAGGACAAGAGGGTGTCCTATGGGGTCTGGCACTACCATGGTAGTGGGTCCCTTGGGTACTCTGGGTTGTGCAGTGGGGCCTCTGTCAATCAAACTTGTTCCACTGCATCCTGTTGATGCTTGATCAGAATGGGGTGTAGGAAGTTTGGAGGTCAAATCAACATCTTGGGCCATTGTCATGTTCCTCAAGATGTTCCTGATTGTTTGATGTTTTTGCCATGTGGTGGGGTGCATTTTCCTGCGGGGGTAGGCCAGTGACATTTGGGATTTCCATTTGCATGAGGGAGTGTGCTTGTTCTGGGACAATGTTTATTTGGGTGTCTAAGTCTCATCAACACGGATTTTAAAATCCAAGGTTTTCCAGCAGAACACCACATAGTACCAATATGATCAATGTTATTCACTTCACCTGTCAGTGGTCAGAATGTTGTGGCTGATCGGTATATACCAAAGTAGCCACATTTTCAATAATCACAGTCAAATTATTTGAG
>OMNN01098030.1:0-13409 GCA_900302755.1 Chromis chromis
GGCGTTTTTGAATTTTTTTTGAAATTTTCGACATGCCTTATATCTACGACTATGACTTTTTTATTTGTCCAAAATACATGATTTTTTTTGGTCAAAAGACTTTACTATAGTGCTTTTCACGGCGTATTGTACACTATTTTCACCATAAGAGGTGTTTTTATGACGCATATTTTTGGGCCTCTGAAATTTTCGACGTTTTTTGGACGACATGCTATACTGTGATGTTTATTAGAGGATATACTATGCTATGACGTTTTTTGCACGACAGGCTATACTATGACATTTTTTGGACGACATGCTATACTATGACGTTTTTCACAAGACAAGCTATACTATGACATTTTTTGGACGACATGCTATACTGTTATGTTTTTTAGAGGATATACTATGCTATGATGTTCTTTGCAAGACAGGCTATACTAAGACGTTTTTTTGGATGACATGCTATACTATGACGTTTTTTGCAAGACAAGCTATACTATGACGTTTTTTGGACGACATGCTATACTGTTATGTTTTTTAGAGGATATACTATAAATAAAAACAAGATTAGACATTGAAAAGTGAATGTTTCTTAATAATGAACTGAATATTTAATGGGGTGTCCTAATTTTTTCACATGACTGTACTATGCTATGATGTTTTTTGCAAGACAGGCAATACTATGACGTTTGGACGACACGCTATACTATGACGTTTTTTTGGATGACAGGCTATACTATGACGTTTTTTGGACGACATGCTATACTATGACGTTTTTGAACAACTTGCTATACTATGACGTTTATCATGTCATAGTGTAATATGTCCTCTAAAAAAAGTCATAGTATAGCATGTCCCTACAAAAAAAATCATAGTCTATGTCGCCGAAAAAAGTTAGTCGTATGTTAATAAAAACTGAAAACGTAGAAGCTTTGTATGAGCAGAATTTGTTGCAGAGCTTTTGTATTTGGTTTGCAGTAGATTTCACAAGTGTACCTCATGAAGTGACCAGTCAGCTTAAGACTAAATTCTGTTCTACGACAAATTCTACTCTAAAAAAAAAACTCTCCATTAGAATTTCCTTTCTAGTTCTGTGATAACATTTAATATGCTGGATATTTATGACAAAACCTAGAATAGCAATTTGAATAAATAATCTGCTTACTAATCTACACATTGGTTGTAAGTTCTTTAGCACTGATTATTTTTCCACCCTAAGATTAAAACATTTGGACGGTTAAGGACGGCAAGGAACAGCTGCAGAAAACTATGGATGGGATAGAGGTGGAGATAGAGGATGAAGAAGATGAAGAGCTGCTGAAATCAGATTTGAAGAAACTCATTGAGCTTGAAGAATGAAGGACAGTGGTTGGAAAGCCACAAACCAAAGCTTTACTGTTACAATCCATCACTACTGTTACTGCACAAGGCTGAAGAGCATTGTCCTTCTAAGTAGTTGTTTTGTAGTAATGCATTTTAAATATTTATTTTTCAAGTAATTTTAATTAAATGTGCTAAACTAAACATTGTCATATGGTGAACTGATGTTACTTTGAAATAAAAAATGGCTTCCTGCTTATTAGTCTGTCATTTTGTATCACATTAATCACGAGTGAATCATGAGCAGTTGAGGCGTGATCACCTTGTGCTCAACCAGTGATACATGCATGAAGGAAATAAAAAGTTGAAATCCTGCTTACCTGGTTCATACAGTTACTTTTCATGGCTTCCTCTTATCCCATCTCTGTCATCCATTTCTTCAGAAGTCGAACACACTCCTGTTCATACGAAACATGACGCATTTACATGAAAAGATCATGCAAAACCACCCTAAACACTTCAGCATTTTACACTGTATTGCCCAAAGTATTGGAACACTAGGGCTGGACCCTAATAATAGAATATTCGAATGTTCGTTCACTGCGGTGGTATTCGAATAGTAAATTTGACATTCGACACTGTGACAAGCTGCTACTGCGAGCCACTGCGTCTCGCTTCAGCAGAGTCAGTGGATGCTGAGGCGTACAGTGCACAGAAATGGTCAACTTTTTGCAGAGTCAGTAGTTACAGACCTCCAGACTTCGTGTGGCCTTCCGATTAGCTCCAGAACAGTGGAAGAGAGCTTCATGGAATGGGTTTCCATGGCCGAGCAGCTGCATCTAAGCATCACCAAGTGCAATGCAAAGCTTGGGATGCAGTGGTATAAAGCACACCGCCACTTTACTTCAGAGCAGTGGAGATGTCTTCTCTGCCTGGCAATCTGATGGATGAGTCTGGGTTTGGTGGTTGCCAGGAGAACGGTACTGAAGAACGGTGCCTGACTGCATTGTGCCAAGGGTAAAGTTTGGTGGCGGACGTGCCAATACTTTTGGCAGTATAGTCTATGTGCTTCTTCAAAATTAGGCAGTATATAAATAACTAACTCAAGTGAAAGCAAGGCACGCTCCTCATCAGACTCGAAAAGTTGTAAAACAGTACACATGTGCCAATGACAAGGCGAACGAACCATCTGGAATAATCTACATTTTTGCAAAAATTAGAGTTACAATAATGAGCCAACAATATTTTAACCAACGATTCAAACATTTGCAGGAGTTAGAAGAGGCTGTTTACGAGCTGAAGCTTAGTAAAAATTGGGTGATGCAGCAGGACAATGACGCTAAACTATAAAACCAAACAAACATTTTGGTGCGACCAAATTAGAGCCCAGACGTCAGCCAAAAACAAAGGCTGTGCAATGACATCAAGAGAACCATTAACAAAGGACAGTCTAATAATATGCCTGAGCTCAAACAGTTACATAAGGAAGAAAGGACTGAAATTCCGGAAAGTTTTGCAAATCACTTCTGTACGGGAATCACTTGTTTTCATTCACTGCTGCCAAATGTGGTTTGAATTGTTTTTAAAGATTCACTTCCTCCAACACTGGGGATGTTTAGTATATAGTATAATATCATGAAGGCATAAATAACTTTACTTTCAATAGGTAGATACAGTTTCCTCATTGTGTAAATGAAATATTTGTCAGAAACTACTTTAACCCATACATTACAATTATCTACTTTAATACCAAACTTACATCGCTCTGCAAGGTGCAAAGAAAACAGTTTTAGTGATTTCTGACTGCTGATAATACAATAAAAACAGTTTGCTACTTACACATGCAATAGAACCACAGCAACATCAGCATCTCCTGGAGTTGTATATCTGACCACCTGGAAAAGTTAGGAGACTTAATTATACAATTCATGTGCAGGCTAGAGAAATGAGACGAAAGCAGCTATTTTATATTGTGCAATCATTTATGTCAAGTGTTTTCTAGGTGCAGTTTTCTATGAGCAAGCTTTTTAAACGTCACTATCGCAGTCGATCGTGTTCATTTGTTTGTGGGTAGGCAAATTCTTCCAAAGCCCCAGTACTACGTTAGCTATTGCAATTGAATTTAATGTTTTTTTGTTCTTCACTGACTCAGTCGATATCCTCCTTACAACCTGTCCCTCTCCATCACTCTCCCCCCTTCTATTCTCCTCATTTTCGTGCGAGGTGCCAAAATCTAAAGATTGAGCCGCGGCGATGGATATTTGGGTCCAATTAATGACGAATATACTTCTTCCTTGTCCCATTATCAACATTTCCTGAAAATTTGCTTGGCGGAGGTAATAAAAAGCACTCTGAGAGCGCAGACCTCTGCCAAGCAGCTCATTTCCACCTATATTGTAATTTACAATTACAATTTCAATCAGCAGACGCTTTTATCCAAAGCATCGTACATCTGAGGCCATTTGGGGTTCAGTGTCTTGCCCAAGGACACTCAAGCATGTGGAGGGGCTGGGGATTGAACCGCCAACCTTACAATCATTGGACAACCCGCTCTACCACCTGAGCCACAGCTCCCCCTACAAAACTTTTTTCATTGGCACTGACGGGATTCAAACCAGGGCCCGCGGCTTTGTAGAAGGATGCTCATCCTATTGAGCTATGCCTCCTCTTTTGCGATTTCCACAAACAAAACTCCTGGATCCAGAGGGTAATCCAGAACATCACCGAAATGTAATCATCTGTCACATATCACGTAACTTTTCAAGTTATCTTGCTAACAAACAGATAAACGCCGGCAAAAACATAACCTCCTTAGCAGAGGTATAAATGTTGTGTTTTCTATACAATAAGTGCAACAGTGTTTACTTTCTGGCTGACATATTATCTCATATAACTTTAAAAGAAAAAATAAAGAGAGACAGAGTGAAAGTGGGGGAGATAGGAGAGTGACAAATGCAGCAAATGGTCTTGAGCCGGACTCAAACTCATTACCGCTGCTAAGGGACTGAGCCCATGTGGTGTCACCTTAACTCAGTGAGCTAAACGGTGGCCCCTGTAGCTGCTTTTTGAGCTGTGAATTGTCCCTTCATCTTTCCAGGCAGGCTACGAAATGACAACTAAAGTTGTTGACGCTAATAATAAATGTAATTTGCTAATCATGCATCCTGGGGTTTTCCTAATCGGGCATCATCAGTGTCAGGAGGGTTTTCTCTAGTGTAGCGCAGCATATTTAGCTCTAGTTTACAAGAACCAAGTAATGAGTGTTGTATGAGCAGAGAATTATTACTTTTGCAAGTCAATCCCAGGGAGGAACAACATTCATAAAGTGTTAACGGTAAAAGCTGTGCTGGGAATGCAGCTACGAGGAAGCTTCAAACCAATTAATTGCTGATTATATCATCATCAGCGTTGACAGATTGAAACTTTCCATTTAAGTGGTCCAGCCAACCACTACTGGCACTGTGGGTAAACAGGTGCAGCTCAAAAAAACTGTGATGAAGTTTGGGGTTTCTTGTAAAAAAAAATAAAAAATAAAAAATTAAGATTCGTTTTTGGCCTTTTTATATCTTTATTGGACAGGACAGTGGATAGAGTGGGAAATAGGAGAGAGTCGGGAAGGACATGCGGTAAACACTCAAGGTCAGAATCTAATCCAGGACAGCCGCTACGCCTCTGCACTTGGGTCACGCATCATAACCATTAGGCTATCGGGGCGCCCATTTTTTTGTAGTTTAATTCCAAAAAGATCAACTTTCATATGTTCTATATTTATTACATGTGAAGTGAAACATTTCAAGCTTTTTTCTGTTTTAATTATGATGATTAAAATCAAGCATTAGCAGAATTGCAACAGAAGGGCAAACATACAAAGTGGAAGAGCAGAAGAAAGCACAACGGCAAGCAAGAAAATCCTAAGCACACTTAAAGGTGAATCAAACTTACCAAACAAAAAGCGAGACTATGAGGCCAAACGATTCAGGATGAACTACTGGAGCATGTGTATCCACAATCATGCAGGGATCCTGGTGAAGGGAAGAATAAACAAGGAAAAGAGAAGATTAGACAAAAATTAACGACTCTATTTACCCTTTTCAGACAGAAGTGGAAAGGATGCTATTGAACGGGCTAAACTGTATAAGACATCCACAGAAAGGTTACAACTGGAGTCAGTGTTTCCCATTTAAATCTTGATCTTGGTAAATTTACCTAGTAATACCTAGAAATACAGCCGAGTAAAGCATTGTGCATTCAGGTACAGCAATTAATTCACTCATGACCTAGCTATTGTTAAGGGTGTCAAGATTTTTGAGCAACATAATGGAATACTGCGGATTTATTCCTGTTGTACATATACACAGAATTATACTTTAAGTCCTAGTGCGTCATCGGTGACATGTTTGGACCAGCACACATATATATATGGAATACCGTAATTATGTCACCGTTTCTGCTATGGGGAAAAATCCAACATTTTCTGAAAGTTGAGGCGTTGTGCTTTACAGCCATTATGGCTAAATTTATAACTGAGCATAAAAATGTATGCTCAGTTGCATAGTTTTTCCCCACTAAAACACTAAAATCAAATTCCGTTTTTGTGTTTTTCTGCATTTTATCTTATAACAGGCAGTAAATTGTAAATAACTGCCAGATATTGAAAGTTTCTTCTGAAAAAATGGGCACAAGCACTTACTCACAGGACATTTTCAGACCCTTTTGTAATCAAAATAAGAAAAAAAAAAAAAAAGACCAGGTGGACATTTTGAGGCTCAGGTCTTAAAGGGTTAAATACAATAAAATGTCACAGTTGCTCAAAACCTCAGTAAATACATTGAGAGTCACCACATATACTACAGATATGACCTGGTATTTTTTTCCATGGTGTCAATTTGGCTGCAAAACCTTGCTAGCTCTGCTTAAGAGATCGTCTCTCTGGTTCTTTACAATACGTCATTTATTTGCTCTTCACTAAAGTCAACAAGGGCTGTATGACGTGGAATTTAGAAATACATTTCCTCCGTATGGGCATATACAGAAGTATGTATTTGTAATTTGGATGTGTGATGAACTAATGCTTGGCACTGTACTCTCAAAAGACATTTTGTGGTTTTGTTTGCGTCAGTTTATGAATTCTATTCAACATCGCTGGCATGTTTTTATGAACACCAGTTAAATTAGTATGCTAGGTTCTGTTGACAGATGAGTGAAAGTGGGAGGGAAGCTGTCAGTGAGAAAGGAGACAAAGAGAAACACTAAACACTCCTATACTTATGATGCATTGTTGCATTCTCCATGCAAATGCTGGCTAAAAAGCACCTTGAATAGAACTAGCAAAAGGGTGCCAGGAGTCTGTTGTGTGACATTTACTGTAATTGCACAGGGGAAACTCATAGCAATGCAGCACTGACGCAGATGACCAAGCAGAGCTGGATTTTTCTGGCTTGAATATTCTTGAAACCAGCCCTGATTAAAAAAAGACAGCACTGACTTCAAGTGTCATGTTTCTGCGGCCATCAACAAAAGTTGGTTCAAGTTGCGCTGGTTAAATTATGACTGACTGATAATCTGTTCTACACTTACACAGCACATGCATACCTGTGAACACTGGAATTCGAAAATAGGGGAACATTTTCGGCACCCTGCCACGGCCTGTCCCAGCATCCTTACTGTCCACAGGCTCCTTATTTTTACACAAAGGTACACACAGCGAAAACTTGCACTTGCTTTAAAATATCAATGCAACAAGGCCACACACTCACACCTGACATCCCAGTTCTCCTACGACAATCCTGCCTGCTTTCCAACAGTTCGCTTCATGTGTCGATCTATGAATAAGTACACCTAAAATGTCGTTCCGCTGCTTTCCACCTTGTGTTAGTCCACAGTGTTAACTACAGTTGTGGCCAAAAGTTTTGAGAATGACACAAAAATTGGTTTTCACAAAGTTCACTGCTTCAGTGTTTTTAGATCTTTTTGTAAAATGTTACTATGGTATACTAAAGTATGATTACAAGCATTTCATAATTGTCAAAAGCTTTTATTGACAATTAAATTGAGTTTATGCAAAGATTCAATATTTGTTGTGTTTACCCTTTTTTTTTAAAGACCTCTGAAATTCACCCTGACGTGCTGTCAATCAACTTCTGGGCCACATCCTGACTATGAATATGAATAATCAGTTTAATTAATCATTTGTCAGAGTTTTTGTTTGTCCACCCGCCGCCTGAGGATTGACCACAAATTCTCAAAACTTTTGGCCACGGCTGTAAACACTGCTATCTGGACTCCATCCCCACAGAGGTTACCTTGGCATCCCAGCCAGGTAGATAAAAACACTCAACTTATGCAACACCATCACATCATCACACACCTGAGTTGCTGTGGACTTAGTGGGGAAAAGGCTTCTGTGTGCGCAGCTGCCTAGTAGCATGCGGTAAATTGTACCATGTCAGAGCATTAGAATGCCACACCCAAAAAGTACAATGTCCCTAGTAAATCTATTCTGTGTCTTAACAAGTTACAATTTAATTTAGCAGACGCTTTTATCCAAAGCGCCGTACATAGGTGGGTAGGCAGCTCAGGCTCAGGGAAGGCGGCCAACTGCCTCGACCGTTTGGGATGCACTGCAATCTGGCTTATCAACATAATGCCAGTGTTTTTTGCGGACTTTTGCAGAGGGGGAAACACACATTTACCTCTTTCTACAATTACCTCTCATTGTGCTTTTTTCTCATTTTGATGAGGGGAAGGCAGATTATGCAACTTAAGTAGTAAGCGTATAAAGCCTCCGAAATACTGCCATCCAGTTTACTGGAAAATGTTAAATGTTGCAACTATTTCTATTTCATCTATACATAGTTAAATAGGTACACAGCAGGAGAGACAAGTAAAATAGAGGAAAATCCCCAGAGAAATGGGAGGCTTTACAGGTATGCACAAAGAGTGAAAATACATAACTGACCCTGACCGTCATACACCAAAACTTTGATGTGATGATAAAGTTGTTCTTTATACTACAAGAAGTGTCATTTCAACCTCTGTGTGCTTAACTCCTTATCCTTCTGATCAAGACATTTACATTTGCTACACTAATCCTTCGGAACACAGCATTATGTGCTATATATAAGACATAACAAGAGTGGCCAGAACATTACAGAAAAAGGTGAGAGGGAGGGCATCTACAAAAAACTGGAAATTGTGTAATCAAATTTAGTTCAGTTTAGTTCTATTACAGCGTTTTATTTTTGAATACAAAGTTGGTAAATTTTAAATAAAAAAAGAAACAAAAAGCAAATAAAAGTAAACTTGACTTTGCTGGTCCAATTAACACATTTATTCCATCACTCATCTGTGAGAAATATTTCTTGACTCTGAACATGAAAATGATTAACACCACAATTATTATATATGGCCTGCCACTGTGATTCGGATTCCTTGTAGTGAAATGTGTACTTTTTTATCCATTTGACGTACGTTTAACAACACTGACACATAGGTACATGCATGTAGTTTACTCATCCACTTGTATAACATGACAGGTGCCACAGTCTATCAAGGGGAACAGGCTTTTCTGGAAATTAATTATGCTGAAAGGCAGATGAGTAAAATGCATTCAAGTTGTTGTTCCAATGACAATAATTACTGCACTGCCCTTTACAACCACACATAACCTCACATAACCTCTTATCGTTGTTGCAAATGTGACAAATACTGCACACGTATTAAACTGGAATAATGCTTCTACAGATTTAAAGTATAATGGACACCAAATGTATGCCATTACTCTCTAGCAAATCAGCTGCAGTACATATTTAAATGGATTCACCCCCAACAATCAGATGTCACATGGTTAGACAGAACAGACAATTTGCAAGGAAATTGCGATCTCAGATTTACCATTCATCAACCAATCAATAAAACACCACACCTATTTCAAATCAATAACAATATCGGCAACTCTGACAGCCTGGTGGAAATTTCATAAAATAAATCATTCTACTTTGACACAGTCTAAATTCACTCCGATCTGGAACAATCCCGACTTTCTAAGTAACAAAAAACCACTTAATTTCCGCACTTGGTCAGACGAAGGGATCACATACTTGCAACACATCTCTCAAAACAATACTCACACCTGGTCCAGGAGTACGGCATCAGGATCGAACAATTTCTAGAATTTTTGCAACTCAAATCATCGATTCAAGGCACATATAACATTACAACAATCAATCTTGTCCTCCCTACTTTTAGCTCAAAATTAATTAACATCAACTCTACAGAAAAACTCCTGAGAATAATTTTGCAATCTGACACAACATTATCCATACCATCAGCAAAATGGGAAAAAGACCCGTCTCTTGCGCCTGATACCGACTTCTGGAACCAAATTTGCCAAAACATCTACATCAGGGATGGGCAACTCCGGTCCTCGAGGGCCACTATCCTGCTTTTTTTAGATGCGTCCCTCTTCCAACACACCTGATTCAAATGATCAGCTCATCATCAAGCTCTGCAGAAGCCTGATAACGATCCTGATCATTTGAATCAGGTGTGTTGGAAGAGGGAGACATCTGAAACAAGCAGGATAGTAAAAAAACAGTAAAAAAAAACAAACAGGTGGCCCACAGGTGAGGTGCAAGGCAGCTGTGTAAGGCTCGCTGCTTAACATGGACCACCCAACATGAGTAGAAGTAGGAAAACAAACAGAATTGACTCATCTGAATTCAGTGCCTGTCTGTCTTTTAAACATGAAGGACTATACCTATTCAAAGTTCACTTCCATCCATCGCACACTGTAGCAGCATAAGATATTTACTCAAGATAAAAGATACATTTGCATACGGTCTTAGACTCAGTAATGTAAGTAACAGAGAGCACAGACATTTATCATTTTATGTCTCTCAACAGGTAACAGACACTAACACATACATTTGTATTTATCTATCCTTTTAATTTGAAAACCTAAGCCTAAACACTACCGGGTTGGAAATAGTTGGGTTTTGTATTAATTATTTCTACTGCTGATAACATAATGTGGCCATAGCAGTAGACCCTACATGCAATATATGTGTATCGGAAGAGGCAATGTTGTCAACATGCTTCTTCAAAAGGCAACTTGTGTCAGGGCATTTTTCCACCTTAACAGTAGTAAAGGCAATCTCAGAACCTGATTCCATGAAGGAACATGAATCAATATGAATCTAGAGACAATTTTAACTTATCTCTTCTTTGTCACGATGCTGAAATGAACAGCATCTTGAGGAACAAATTAAACCATGACATTCAACATGGATCACTTTAAATTATGACATCCATATTATTGTCATTTCAGTCTGTTCTGGGTGTGTTGGGGCATTGAAATATTAAGTGTAGAAAACTATGAAAAGCACAAAAAAAAGTCTGATAGTCAACCATCAGCCATCAAAACCATCAACTACCCACTCACAAGGATCAAAATATACAATTGCAAGAAAAAGTAGTGTGTGTAAGTGGTTTTCATCAGTCAAAGTAGCTCTAGTCCACAACTCCAAACTCATTTTCATACTCCAGGTATGCTAACACCCGACTCCAATGAGCTTTTCTGAGGTCATTAACTCAAGGGTTCGCATACTTTTTCCACTAGCACTCTGAGGTTTTTATGGTTGTCCTCAATAAAGACATGAAAGATCAGAATTTTTTTTGTGTTATTATTTTAGGCACATTACATTTGTCAACACCATTGACTTAGATGAAGATCAGATCACATTTTATGACAAATTGAGGCAGAAAACCATGAAATTCCAAAAGGTTCACATACTTTTTCTTGCAGTTGTATACGTAGCTTATTTATCCATCCATCCATCCATCCATTATCTATACACCGCTTAATCCTCTGTAGGGTCACGGGGGGGCTGGAGCCTATCCCAGCCAACTTGGGCGAAGGCAGGGGACACTTTGGACAGGACGACAGCACCTCACAGGGCTACACATAGAGGCAGACAACCAAGCACAGCTTATTCATCTGCCTTTGTCAAATCAGCCTAAATAATCTGACTAAGGATTTACAGTACATTTAGACAAAAGGAGTTTATTTTAGAAGCACAGACTAGAAGGCAAAAGCTATTTACACTTTAATAATGACTTCTTTGTGGTTTCTGTGCAGCATTAGAACACTTTCATGATGCACTGCATGCCGTAGGGTTGACGTTACATACTCCTGAACTATTCTATTGTCATGTAAATTTACATTTTAAGTGCACACACTGTCCGATTCACCAAATAATTATGAGGCAATCAGAGAAATCCTCCCTTTTACCATGACAACCAAACGGGTTTAACACAGCAAAGACACAACAGCCATTCTTCTTTCCCACAGAAACGCCCTGTTACAAAAACCAGTTAATGCTCAGAGCGTCACTGATTCGCTAATTCACTTGCAACCATGTCATGTCTGGCTGACTCATTTTCTTGAAAAATTTACTGTGACCAAAATTAGGATTGTCTTGGGGGAAAAAACTGATTTGTATCAGTACATAGCTAACATATGATTGGTTTAAGTTCTGTAACAACAGCAACAGAGGTTTAGTTGGCAATTACAGAAACCCAGGTAGGCATCATAAGCGCTGAATTGATTATAAATCAATCACTAATGTCAGAAAATAGTGCACAATCTAGAGTTGAAACGATTCCTTGAGTAATTCGATTACTAAAATGCCTCGAGGACCACCGTATAGCTCTCTGAGTTAAGGTGTTACTATGTGGGTGCAGGTCGCCAGCAGCAGTCATGAGTTCAAGTCTGGCTCAAGACCCTTTGCTGCATGTCACTCTCCTTTATACCGCCTTTCACCCTGTCTCTTTCTCTCTATCAGTAAAAATGGAAAAAAAACTCCCCAAAAAATACTTTAAAAATAAAATGCCTCGAGGCAAAATTTTCTTTAATCCACTATATACTATACTGTATATGCACGATACAGCATAGATGTCCACCCGTGTTCCACCTGGACGGTTATTTCTGTTGCATAGCGTGTTCACTTCCACTTTTGATGCTGTAACGCTCATGCCAAGCGCGGAATGCAAAATGAAGACAGAGACAAACAACACAGAAAAGATTACTTGATTAATCGCCAGAATAATCAATAGAATACTTGATTATTAAAATTAAAATAAATACTTTAAAAGGAATTACTAACTAATAGAATTATGACTTTTCCCAGCGAACAATTAACACCTGCAGGCTATCCACTGGGTTCCACACTTGAGCTGAAAGCTTTCTGGGGAAAAACTTACTGTCACCAGACATATTCCATAGTAGACCAGATTATTTAGATTTTCTTTTTTTTTTTTTTTAAGATTTATTTTTGGCCTTTTATGCCTTTATTAGACAGTGTATAGAGTCGGAAACGGGAGAGAGTCAGGAAGGACATGCGGTAAATGCCCGAGGTCAGAATCGAACCCGGGACAGCCGCTACGCCTTAGCACTTGGGTCACGCGACATAACCGTTAGGCTATCGGGGCGCCCTGATGATTTAGATTTTCTAACATTTAAAACTGATAAATGTTCTCTGTACTGTTATGTCCATTTGTATATAGACATTTATATATATATATTCTGATTTTCCTAAATAGTCAATGCAAATGACAGTCAGCACAATTTTCAAGTCATCAACCGTTAGAGTATAGTTTGAATGTTATTGAAAAAACCTCCCAATGATGACAGGATTTTTTTCAAAAATAAAATCTTAAAATGCACTGTTCCAAATTATTACGCACAACAGAGTTCCAAAACATTTTAAAGGTTGTAAAAAACTGAAAATGGTCATTTGTTGAATTTGCAGCATTAGGAGGTCATATTTACTGAAATCAAAAGCTATTTCAATCAAAAACATCTTAACAGGTCATGTTACATTTTAACATAGGACCCATTATTTGATAGCAGCCTCACAATTCTTGCATCCATTGAACTTGTGAGTTTTTGGAGAGTTTCTGCTTGAATTTCTTTGCAGGATGTCAGAATAGCCTCCCAGAGCTGCTGTTTGGATGTGAACTGCCTCCCACCCTAATAGATCTGGAGCATCCTTTTGCTTGAGGATGCTCCAAAGGTTCTCAGTAGGGTTGAGGTCAGGGGAGGATGG
>OMNN01098040.1:21988-37851 GCA_900302755.1 Chromis chromis
AGTTAACCTGTGAAGATTTAAGCCATTAGTACTGTGAGGCAACGTTGTTTTATGAGCAGGTCTCTGTTTTGCTTGTGTTTTGTACTAGCATGTCAAATAAGGACATTTGTATGGACATTTTAAAAACCTTATGCTGCCCCACTGATTAAAACGATCCACATGTAAAAGGTGGGAAACTAAAAAAGTAAGAAATAAATAAAAGTTTGTCTTTGAGGATGTTTTAAAATGAAGTAAATCCATTCATTATTTTTATTCACACTCTAGGGATATGAGTTTTTGTCAGAAGTATGTTTGTTGACAAAAAAAGATGATGGGCTGCCGTTCAGCAATGCAGCTATTTAAAGCTAGAGGTGTAGCTTTTGAGCAGGTAAATATGACTGCTGAGCCCATGGGAAAAGGGGGTGTATGGAGAATATGTTTAAGAGTAGTGTTAAAAAAAAAGTTTCACTATTTCAAAAATGATTAAAAACTGATAATACTGTGATGTTTGGTCATGGCTGATGTGGAAACAGGTAGGTTTAAAGCTGCAGTACACAAATCTGAAAAAGCAGGGCAGGGAAAAAAGAAAAAGAAAAATCTGCAGAATTCCCTCTGAGACCACTTAAATTACAATATCCTGAAAGATTAGTGTGGCATTTTGGCCAAAGATGGCAAAAATACTGGATAAGACCTGAATGCATCAACAATAATGCTGAGAAGATGGTCACTGTGTCAGAAAAGGTGATTATAGAGCCATAAATTCTTGCTGTGACTCAGTCAAGACATGGCAGTCCCTGACACAATCAGAGCTTACATCTTTCACAACCTGCGTGACGTCAACACGAAGAAGGTGTCAGGAATGGAAAGAAACAATGGTGTCTGAGGTGGTGTGCATTATACTGGCAGTGTTGTGTTGGAAAAAGGCTCAAAAAAGAATGAAAAAAATGTCTGTAGATCTCACCAATACCCCCTTTCCACCAAGAGGAGCAGGTGCTAGTTCGGTGCTGGTGCTGGTGCTAGTGCTGGTGCTTAGTTGGTTCAAATCTCGTTCCTCCTAAGAACCGGTTTGCTTTTCCATTGGTAAGGAGCCAAGTTGGAGCCACGCCATTGCATCACTGTAGAACAATTACGTTTGCATTGATTACACAGCAGTTAAACAAACGCAATAAGTTGATGATAATAGCTTTGTTCATCTTTATAGAGATAAACATCTTTATAATGATAGAGATCAGGTGGAGGTCCGCGAGGTGGAGGTCGCCTGTTGCCTGGACGCATCTGCGATCGCGCTACTGGTGGGACACAATTGTACTGGATTTCATTGCAACAGTTTGTGCAAAACGTCCGTGTGTCCCGGGAGTCATTCCAATACATCTGCGATCGGACCAGGGACGTCCTGGTGAAAAAGGACACAAATTACCGCTTGTGTGTCCCTTTCCACCGCTGATCGTTGGTCACAATAACCCCGCTCCCAGCCTCTGACGTACTCGGTGCTTAGCTCTGGCCCAGCAAAGAGTTGGAATTGAAACACAAAGAACTGGTGCTAAGTCAGGCACTTTATCCATCTTTCACTTGACAGTGTGCATGCAGGGGTATTCATTCTGATCACATTGTGGAATTAACAATAATTCTGACTGTCAAGCCTTTTTGTTGGAAACCATGCAGTGCCTGAGACATGGCATCAGTTGTCATCCACTATGACACAGCATGAGATAAAATGATCCATTTTGGAACACTTTCAGTCTCTGCATCCTTCAGGTCAGGCTGTTATCACAATGACATCGTCTGGTCTGAATATGGCACATGATGACACCAGATCCTCGACTGGTGTAACTGTTGCAACCTCTTTACTCCTAGTGATTCGTCACATATCTAATAGACATTGAGAAGGTCTGCTTGGTAATGCCATATTGTTATTCTCGATTCCTTTAAGGAAAAAGTAGCCGGTAATGACTACGGCTGTTCAACTAGAAAAGCCCTGATGTAGCAAATACGTTGCCAAAAATAAATCCCTCTAGCATGCATCCAGGCACGTACATTCACACAAGCCGTACAGAGATGAGATCTGGCAGTCTCTCATGGGTCCTAACTTTGTGGAGGCATAAAAGGCTGAAAATAATAAGTGTAAAACAGCAGAGGAAGAAAAAAAGGGAAAGGAAGAAAACAATGGCCTGACAGCCATTAAATATTAAGCAGGAAGAGAGAGGAGCTGTGCAGACAGAAGCAGAAGCTGTTAACTCTGGGCTCTAACTTGGTAGATGGCTGAGATTTACTACCGTGTGTGTGTGTTCATGTGTTTGTGCATCATCTTGTTAAAGCTCTGAGAAACCCTGCAGTGATTCCCCAGATTCAATACGGTCGATCAGTTGTTTGAAGGATTTTTGATGTACAACAAACCCAGAAATGCTGCCATGGACAGTTTGTGTTTGTATGTGTGTGTATGTGAGAGAGAAAGATAGAGACAGAGCTACACTAAGTGCTTCTTTATTGCTTTTTCATGAAGCAGGTCATGGATAAAGTGAAGGAGAGAACACAGGAGACAAGTGGAAGACAACAAAAAGAAAGAAATGGGTTTTATTTTTTCTCCTTAACTAGGAAAATGAAGGGACTGTTGTTTAACATTTAAAATGACACTACATGACCAAATTCAATTTGGGTCCCATTGTGCAAAGGCTCTCAAACATCTTCCCGTCACCGAGCCGACACGAATTAGACCCCTCATTTAATAAAACATTGTCGCATTTCAGCTGTTTTCTTCTGTATGTCTGATTCAATTCTTTACTTTTGAAAGGATAATGACAGTGAGGGTGGAATCGCTGATTAAAATGCTGCCGCTCATGCAAGTGGGATCATTTCTGGTGAATTCCATCTGATTAAAAAACTATTCATTTTGCTCCGCGCCCCATCAAGGACCCTAAAAACCCTTGATGTAGTGGAGTCTGAACAGTCGGTTTGATAACGATACAAAGAATGATGATGATTCACTATCTGTTACTCAGCAGCTTATCAATGAGAATGTGAAGTGCAGCTTTGCTTTTGATTCGACTTTCCTCTTTATCTGATAAAAATTTTTGGCACATTGTTATGTAGCCCAGAGATGATCTTTGCTTTTCTCAGTCTGGAGCAGGTTAAACACATACATGCATAATGGCAGCCTGCGGTGTTACTCGGACACTTTACATGCCCCTCCATTAGCCCCTTGTCAGTGGTCACTCTGTTGGAAAGTGAAATGAATTTCGTGTTGCTCATTTGTTGTCCAGGTCGCTGCTTAAGTAGGCTTAAGCAGCGGAGTCAATACAGCTCCCTGGACTGATGCTTCCTCCAAAGTCACATGTGGAGATTATCTTCAGTCTAACCACGGCCCAACAGATCACATCATATGTTCATGAAACCTGCAGCCTGTGACCATATACAGTATACTGTATATACATATAGACAGGAAAGACAGGGGTGGCTTGCACCACAGTGCATATTTGGGATACAGGATGTAAACTGATCACAGACACAATAGTTAGCTCATTGTTTGTATCCTTGGCTCCAAGCTACAAGCAAATATTGGTAATGCTTTAGATTTACAGCTCAAATTTGAAAGTGTAATTAAACCGATTTTACAGCATACCTCTTTGTAAAAATGGTTTGCCTGTACTGCAATTCATGGTTCCAGATACAATTAAACAAGAATTTCAGAGAATGAACTGGTAAAAATCTGCAAACTTAAAGACCATCTCCAATAAAAATCTATTTTTTTTAATTCTTAATACATCCACATTGTGTTTTGTAATGCTGGAAAAAAATATCATGAGCAAAATAAGCCAAGGCTGAATTTTTCTACCTTGAAAGAGCAGCATACCAATGACTATTTCAAAGACATGGAATTAGAAAGCCAGGGTGTCTTATGTAACAAACCTCAGGATCCAATCCTGTCAACTTGCAGGATTGGGTTTTAGATATCAGTTTTCATCTTCACAATCAGTTTTTCGGTTCAAACATGTATGGCTAAATTACTCTAATATTACAGCTTTCGACTGTGTAGCATGGAGTAGTTTACCAGGGCTTGAGAAGAGTTGCAGGTGAGCTGGTGTGCTCAACCTGCATGAGGTAGAAGATGGGTGGATGGAGAGAGAGGTGTCGACTTGATAGATTTGCACATTCTAGAGGAAGCAATGACATAGAGTTACATTTTAGCCATGTTAAGGCTGGGTGACCATTACTGACAACAAGTTGGAAATCTGGGGATTAATGGTTTAGTAGCATTTTATACACTGATCAGCCTCAACATTATGACCACTGACAGGTGAAGTGAATAACATTGATCATACCTTGGATTTTGCCATCCATGTTGATGAGACTTAGACACCCAAATAAACATTGTCCCAGAACAAGCACACTCCCTCATGCAAATGACAATCCCAAATGTCACTGGCCTACCCCCGCAGGAAGATGCACCCCACCACATGGCAAAAACATCAAACAATCAGGAACATTCAGAATGTGACAATCGCCCAAGATGTTGATTTGACCTCTAAACTTCCTAGATCCCATTCTGATCAAGCATCAACAGGATGCAGTGGAACAAGTTTGATTGACACTGCACAAGCCAGAGTACCCAAAGGATCCACTGCCAACGTCCTGGTGCCAGACCCCATAGGACACCCTGAGAGGTCCTCTTGTCCATGCCCAATGGTTCAGAGCATTTCTGACCACATAAGGGGGACTAACACAATATTAGGCAGGTGGTCATGATGTTATGCCTGATCAGGGTATCATTATAGTGGTAAACAGTAATGTGTTTTGTCTGCGGTCGACAACCACAACAGAAAAAAAGTTGATCAGTGACCTGCATAACTGTAAGACTTCTAACAGTGTGAACCAAATATTTTTCACACCAACCTCACTTCACAGGTGCCATCATTTATTCACAATCCCTCAAGCAGAGAGAACTGATGAGTTAATCAAACAGCATCACAATCACTGCTCAAGGGTGTGAGATACTCGACTGACTCACAGCTGCTATCAGCCTGAACCTCCATGACTGTTGGGTAAAAACAAACAAATTTACACCGTTGATGACAAGGAAACTGAATTTAACCTTGTTATGTTAGGAAATTAATTATTATTTCTACCCAGCTTGAATCAGAAGGCATTAGATTCTGTGTTTGACTGAGGACAGGAGTTTTTACCGTATGGGCATAAGACCATCCCTAATTACCCCTAATTTCTAGACCAAACATCATAGAGTCTCCCTGTTTAAACTACTTGGAGTTCATCTGATTTGTCATGGGATGCATACATCAAGACACGGCCAGTTTTCTTCAGTGCTGCCAAAACAGTAGGCCTCCCATGTGGTGTTTTAAAAACATATAAACATGACCTTCATTTGCCAGCCCAGTTTGGGGTGGGCTAACAGAATGCCCCTCCGAGGAGCTGGAGATCATCGATATTCTGTCTTTTTCTCTTCTATCCCTGAGTGAAGGGCGTGATGAGGCCACCTTGTGCAAATTCATCAACATTCTCAAGGACAGGTCATTCCCCTCTGCAAGGTTTCCTGCCTGCAGCCTCGACACCCACTGACTCGCTTTGATGGTGCAGGGAATACATAGTGGCCATGAGTCGAACCAAAACACATGAACTCAATGAACTCCTTAATTCCTCGTCCTTAAGCTCCTAATTTTGTTTTTGACCTGTTTTTATGCTGCTGTACCCCACCTGGTCGAACTTACATAGATGAAACCTGATACTTGACATCATGACATTTGCAGACTACTAATCTACTTGCAAGGAACTGTCAAAGCAACGCACAGTCCTCTTCCTTGATGTGATATCCTTGTGTACATGTTACAGGATCTGTTTTGACACACCGAGATAGATTCATTTTCAGTAAGTGTTGTACAAATCACATCCAGGAAGGAAGGGAACACAATGACCCAAATATGTTGTTATTTTGTCACCCTGGTCTTCCGGCTTCATTCATCAAAAGCCCTTGAAGGGAACTCAACACTCTCAATAACACTCAGTCCTATTTTTCAGCTTTAAAAAACACTTTCGAACACTATTAAACTAATTGTTATTTCCCATTTAAGTATGTAGAATGGGTATTTCTGTAGAAAAGGTGAGTATTTTATGATGTGATCAAATTCCCTTAATACTGTTGTTCTCATAACATTGACGCTTTATGCCTACAGACTGTAGGTATATTTCCTGCAATGATGATGAATTACAATGGTTTTGTTCTCAAACTCATGAATGATAGATAATTATAGTCTTTCATAATTAAATATACAACACAGAGAGACAGAATATGGTGAAGAGAGATCACAGTCTTTGTTTCAACATGAGCTGATGTACTCATTTTCAGATTACTGTAACTAAAGTGAGACGAGACATTTGCCCTTTCACATTTAAACCACAAGTAGGTGTATATATAGTTGTGCCTAAAGTCACCTTGGCTTAACTACTGCACCAAGTTTTGGTTTTAAAGAAACTGAGGTGGGAAGCTGTCAATCTCAAGCACCCTGATGTTATTCGATTTTGGTTCATTGGTGCACAGTTTGAGAGTTATGTGAATCTGTTGAGAGCTTATACTGTATGTACTGTCACTTCAGGCAGTACAGTATGAAGTACGACCATCTCAGCCGCAACAAATCAATGAATCAATCAATCGTGGTAGAGCAGCCAGATGGAAAGTACTAGTGTGCTCTGTAGGCATAAGGAAAAAGATTCTCTGGTCTGATGAGTCAAAACTGAACTGAACTGGACGCACTATGCCCGGCTAACACCATACCCACAGTGAAGCATGGTGGTGGAAGTATCATTTTATGGTGTATTCTCAGCAACAAGGAAAGCAAGACTGGATGCAGCCAGGCTTGAGGACAGATATCAGACTGTCCTCGAATGTCCCAGCCAAAGCTCAGGTACACATCTCAGAACATCTGCGGAGAGACCAGAAGATGGACGTTCACAGATGTTTGCCATCCAATCTGATGGAGCTGGATAGAATCTGCCTGGAAGAAAAAGAAAACATAAATTTCTTTTCATGAAAGAAATTCCTCCCAGAAAATTTTGTCTTTTGGTTTGTGGCTTTCTCGTCTTCTTCCATGCACAGAACCAGCCAGCTCAGTCTGCTCGGGGACGAAACACAGAGCTAACATGACTAACAGCTTGGAGCCCCAACATGAGTGGTATATTGTGGTTACAAGCCTGTTAGTTCATAAGACAAAGTTGACATTTCCAGCCGCTGGTGGCACAAAGAAACCTTATGTGCTCTATGTGTAATGCTGTGTCAGGGACTGCCTCCTTAAAGACATTTCACATCATAATGAGTCGACACGGGCATTTCTTCATGTGGCCTTTTGCTTACTTTTAATTTGGAGGACACAACTCTGTCATCATCTTCTTTAAATCAACTCTGTCACATTTCCTTTGTCAAAGTAAAGTTCATCATACACTGCTATTATGTACAGTGGGCTACAAAATTAAAAACTCTCAGTAAAGCCAGACGTGATTCAAGTCTCTCCAAGTTGATTTCCAAGCAGTGTCATAAATCATAAATCATTGCCTAGCTGCTGTCTATAGTGTCTATATGACACTCTAGCAATCCATCTCAGCATTGACAGTGTCGTCAGTTCATGGCAGAGAATAAAAGACTGCTCTTCCTTGTATCCTGTGAATGAAATGAATATGATCATATACGAAAAAGAAAATGGAAGAGCCTTCTCTGGTGCTCGAAAACAATTTGATTGAAATCATTTCACCATCACCAAAAGGCCAATCAGCAGAGTAGCGTAACGTCCTCCCTGCTGCACTCAGCGAGTCAAGCCGACACTTATCTTAACTACCTCACAGTTCCCTCAGCATGAAAGCTTGGTTCTGTGTTATTAAGGGAAAATCATAAAGCACAGAATGGTTCGACCATTAGGGTGAAAGGAATAATTGTTCTATATTCCCACAGCAGAACGTTAAAGCATATGGCAGGTATTGATCTTTGGTCTATATGTGTTCTGAGTCAGAGGACTTCATCACTCATCTGTCACTGAGTCACTGACAGACCTGCGAGGTTTAATGTTCATGCGAAATAGACAGGAGCTGGACTGTATACAAGCAGACTGACCACTTGTTTTTCTGTCATTACTAGCAGCCCCTTACCAAAATGAATGAAAAAGCAGAATTTCACAGAAACAATGCAACTAAATCTGATGATCACAACATTACCTATAGGGTTGCATGAGATTCCAATGTTTTTATGTTGACAATTATTAAGGAAATCATTTATATGAGATTTTAACTAAGTGTCCAAGAAATAGTGAGGCATAAAATCACATATGAAACTTCAAATTGTATTTTTAACAATTCATTTTTATATATAATGAGCTTTATAGATGCCGCTTGACAGATGATGTTACCTTTAGACAGCATCGGGTTAACTGCTTCCCTCTGTTTCCTGGTTTTTCATATTTATATCTCCATATTAACTACAGACATGGGTGTTAATGATCTTCTGCTCTCCTTAGTTCTCACTAAATAAGCATATTTGCCAAACTGTCAAATTATTTCCATGATGTGACAGTGAATGTTTCTCAGATCAACACTGTCTTCAAGCAAACTTTTCTTTCTCCCTGCTCAAGCTTAGTTTTGTTTATGTGAGTGTTTGGACAGGAGTCTACTTGATGATTTTATGTTACTTGCGATGAAATGTCAAAATGTCACATAAATAAAAATTAAATAATGTAGTCATATGAGCTTTTGCTTAATAAAATTTTAGAAAGAAATGAAGGAATTTACATGTTTCAGGCAGCATTAGTCTGCGACGCCCAGATCAGTATAACATTCTGCTTTGTCTCCATGTTGTTACTCCCATTCGTATACTTTGGTGAATAGTTAGGAAAATTGGGGCACAGTGAATAACATGTTCATCATTGCAAGAGTGCAATTTTTTTTCTTTATCACTTATTTTTAGAGACTCAGGAACAGAGGGAATCAGCATGAATCAATCCGGATCATTATGGCTCTCATACAGCATCAAGTGCATGTGTGTGTGTTTGTGTGCAGGCAGGTGTTGGTGCATGTGTGGTTCTGCAGTCTATACTTTGCTTGGTAACGCAATCTATAAAGTAAATGCATTTCCTTTCTGAAAGTGAGCAATGTGATTTGTGGAACATAGATTTCTCTAAAAGTAGACATTAAATTCACAGCAGATATACGTCCCACTAGTCTGGGAATAGGTTCCTGTGAGTGTTGTAATTATTTTAATATGAAATAGTATTCACTCAAAATGCTATGCAAGCAACATGACAGGCTATGTTAGTTATGCATGCAGTTAGCGAGTGTCTTAGTGAGAGAACAAATTTGAAAGTGATGCATTTTAAGCAGACACCTCCAGCCATCGTTGCAGCTGTCAGCTACTCAGGTCAGGGTCGGACGGAAGGAGGCAGCTGCTGTGTTTATCTCTAGTTTTGACGCTGCGATGCTTCAGGGATGAGCCAGGAAGTCTCTGTGTGACGCTTGCAAATCCGTCGCCATATGGTTAGTTTGAGCCACTGAACCTTTTTCTGCCACGCAGTGACGGATGGGAAGATCACATTAATCCATTACAGATGACACATTCTTAGTCATTCGTACAGAGATGTGGGGAAGCAGAACAAAATCAATAGGGCAAGATTAATCAGCATTTGTAAGAAGAAAAGTCAGAAATCCACAATAAACACATGGCCTGTGCAGTTTACACAACCAAATACATTCTTAATGGTCAAATGATATATAAATGTCATCAAATTCCTGTTAAATCCTAATATGTACTCTTTCTATATTTATATCCTAAGCCTGTCTCTTTTTGCTAAAGCTCAACACTGCCAGTAATTGTCAGAATTAAATACCCTTGAGCTAACTGTCCATCTTTGAGTACTAGAACTGTTTTTGTTTTTTCAAAATACAAGGTTTTCCATGGAAAAGGCAGTCAGGTGAACATAATGAATTCATCAGCTTCAACAAGCACCTGATTACATCTTGGACAAACAGGGAGGTTTGCTATTAGCTAATTAGCGCTAAGGAGTGCTCTGGATGACATCACAGTGTGGTTCATCATTAAAGATGTGACCGCATGTATTTTCGGCCTCTGTCACATTATACTGAATGAGTTACTTGAATGATTCATATGATAACAAGGCAAGCAAAGCTAAAGAGCTGCAGGATGGAATATTCAGTGAGTGGTCATTAGCTGTGACAAGACTGTACAGCGTGAAACACAAGTCATGCAAAAGTAAAAAAGACTCCTAGAGCATGTCATGAAGTGGTTTATAAAAAAAACTAATCATAGAAAATAGACCTGCATTGATGAAATGGGCTTCAGATTGTGCACTAGAAGCAGTGTGAGCTGATGGAATTTACATTTGTTTACAAGAACAAACCCTCACATCAGATCAGCAGATGTAATATAGGCTGCCTGTATTTATTTTTGTATTACTTGATTACTTGAATTCCACACAAGTCTAATGTATAACATGTATTGCAATATGGGATTGTTAGCAGAGAGTAGAGTGCATGCCATAGATGCTAATTTTTCATTTTGACATGGAGGCACTTTATATATTATATATGTATATATGATGATGGTGATTATGGTTTATTTCAGACACAGCCCTTGTGATCAGACATACTGTCCATGTTACAAACACGTCAGCCATGCATGCACTACAAAGGTGGACTCTTGTGGTGTGCATTGTCTGGAAACACCAATCAGTATACCAACAGGTGAAGTGGACAACGTTGATCATTTTGAAAAACATTGTTGCAGACTAAACACACCCCTCCATGGCAACAGCACTCCCCAATGAAAAAGCATTCCCCAGCAGGAAGAGCCTAAAACATTGGACCTCCAAACTCCCCAGATCCCAAACTGATCAAACATCTGTACCAGAACCACCCTGCGACCACTGGACCCAAAGGATCCAAACACCACAGGACACCACCAGAGGTCCTGTGTTCCTGCCTCACCAGGTTGAAAGTTGTTTAGGTGGACCTATATGGAGGGAGACCAACACAAGATAAATGCATGTGGTTTTATTGTTTCGACTGATCGGTGTATGAGTCACCTAAAGTGATTACAGGTTATCCAGTTCACTAATCGCGTGCTTTCCATGGCAACACTGATTAAAGGTTTAATAAACACTTGGTCACAGAGAGCATCTATAGTCTTCCAGATCTTTTCTTCCCTAGTTCCCCATAGCTGGTAAATCTCGATGATATTTCAGACCACGGAAAGCTAGAAGAGCTTTATTTATTCCTCCGTTGCTTTATCAGTTAGCTTTGTTGTAGATCAACGGTTATTAAGTATTATCACAATGTGTGAAAGAATTCACTAAACACTGTAAAGGTCTTCAGATGACAATTCTTCACCTGCCTTAGAAGTACTAAACAATAAATTAAGACCTGGGAGTTAATTAAGCTTTGACATTTAACAACCTTTGCACATGCAACAATTACTGTTTTATTTGTCATTGAAATTGCACAGATTTGCAGAAACCTCCTTAAAACTGTACTCCTTCAGCCAGACTCACGGTATGGGTCAGTATTCCTCTGCTCTCATGATGTACAAGGACTTCGCAGAAGCACAGCAGGTTAGACAGCATTTAATGCATGGCTCTCATGCATTTGGCTTTGTGTAATTCGATGGCACAAGAAATGAGTCGGAGCAGCAGTAGTGGAGGAAATATTCAGATCTTTAACTAAAGTAAAAGTACAGATACAAAAATGTTTAAAAAAAAAAAAAAGTCCTACTTAAGTAAAAGTACATCCTTTAAGTATGAGCAGCAAGTGTTTAAGTTAAAGTACAGGTTTGCTCCCTCTGACTGATGTGTCATAGATACTGTATATACGACAACATTAGATTATTAATAATAAAGCATCAGTGTGTCAGCATCATGCTGTAGCTGCTGCAGATGGAGTTTGGATTACCTTATATCCGATTTTATTTACAGAGACGATAGATACATTTTAGGGGGAGGAAATAATAAAAAAAAGAAAGATCTGTTACACAAAACTGGTTTCAGAATTTTAAAGTAATCTTTGATTTTTTTTTACGAGGTACTGGATCATTGAAACATTTATTAATATGAATGCAAAGTGTGCACTTCATCCACCAGATGGCATGTTGACTCTGTTATGCTCTCATGGCCATAAATGAGACACAAATTGCTTTGGAGCCCTTCATGAAACACATTAATGAAACACATTCATCTGTATTTGGAGCATTTTTTTATTATTATTTAAATTGTAAACTGATGGGGAAAAGGTTTATTTGGCTGCATAATAAAAATTAAACTCAATGCTTACTAGTTTAATCAAGCATATTTTGTTGACATCATATTTGCTCCCACTAAAGCTGGCTCAGTTCACCCTCCAGTGGTTAGAACCTGCAACAGAAGGTCAAACTGGGTGCAGATATGCTCATTAAGTTCTATAAATTTCCATCAAAGAGAGAAATAGGCACCAACAAAAACAGACATTGAAGGTTTTCAATGATGAAAGAGAAGTAAAAGCCTAAATATCATCTAACTAATGAGAACTCCTGCTTTGAACATGCATTAATATATAGAAAACTAACATAGAGACATGTCACTGATAAATAATAAACAATCTGCCCTTGTATAGCACTTTTCTATTTTAATGGTTCTCACAGCACTTTACAGCTTCACCACACATAACATACAGTTATTTCCTATTTAGCCATTTACACACTTTGGGTTCAGTGTCTTGCCCAAGGACCAAACCAATACAGTCAAATCTTTATAGTTTAATCAGTCAAACATTCTGTCTTTTAAATTAATTGTATTTACTTATTAACTGGACAGAATCATTTAATTTTTCATGATATTGGCAAAGGGGTATCTTCAGTTTTGTTCTTCACTGTTACTCCTAAAGAAGGCCAGTTACCTTTTACATATTAAATAGATTTATTTTTTTTATTTTTTTTTGCAAGAAAATATAATATTGGAATATTATAGAATTGTGTAAATATTTATTATTTGTATGACTCACTTAAAAAATTTACTGGTAAAAAAATTTATTTGTATTTACTAAATATTTTGTGTATTCTGCATTTGGACAGTCCTTTAGTAAAAGTATTACAGCATAATTTGATATCTCTGAGTGTGTGTTGAGTTACACTGATAGAAAAATACTTTAGCTGTAGCTGCACGACCAGATCTTAACTTTAGTAACAAATACTTTCATTTCCTGACTACATGCACATTACAAGTATTACTATAGTACTTTTTTCAGTTCAGCAGACAGACCGAATTCTCTTTTCATTTGATGGTGTGACAAAGTGGATGACAACTCTCATTTCCCTCACTATTTGTCCCCTTATGCTACACATTACACAGTACTGTTTTCATTGTGTGTATTTTTGCTTTAATTTAACCATGCTAATGTAACATTGCAGCACATACTACCCAGGGCTTGTTTGTGTTAATATTATGTTACCGTTTGCATCCATCATGTGGAGGATTAGTGGTTTGGTTTGGTGGAATGGTGGTAGTGGTGGTTGTTATGAGTTAATTTTGATTATTATAATTTTTTCCTTTTAAATTATTCTTTTATTGTTTTGTCAGTGATGCTGTGGACAGACACATCCGAGAAAGAGGCAGGTTTAAATACTGTCTACAAGGTCATTTTGAGGCTCCACACATTTCTGACAGAGATGATGGAAACTCAGACATAAACATGGAAGAAAAACATCAACTGTAGAAACAAAGAAGGTGACATTGAAAATCATCCATTTAGCAACATATGAAAATCCCTCACACACAGGCGCGTGCGTGCATCATTTGAAAGCCATGGAAACAGAACGATGGGTTTATAAAAGGCCTGTGGACCTCTGCTCGGTCTCTTTTTGCACTTAGACTTTGAGGACTTTTGCAAAATTACTTGAACGCTAGTGAGTATTGAACAAACCAACTTTCTTGAACAACAAACTTTGTGGATTGCTTAAAGAAGGAGAAGGAGAAAACCAACCCGCCGGAGGAGCCACCTGACTGAAAGGACCACTTACTGTGTGGAGACGAGCCATAACCGACAGTCATGGGAGTAAGACAATTAAATTCATGTTTTTCTAACACTGAATTAATTACTTGACTTCTCAAAGTGATTTGAAAAGCAGTTTCAGTTCAGCAAAGAGCATCAGTTATTGAATTTGAAGTTTGCCATTATAATTTTTGCCAGGTTTTGTTAATATTGAAGTTTTCTGTGTAAAATTGGTATTTCTGAGTTTCACTGCATGGAAAGTGTTGGGAAATGTGAGTTCCTAGCAGTGTAGTGACTAGGAAAATATATATATTTTAAGGGATTAAATTTGTTAAATTTTGCCTAAAGTATTGGAAACAAGATGTTGCCTGAGCATATTTTCATACAATGCTCAGAATCTGTATTTTTGGTGACCATGGAGAAGACAGAACTGGAGAAACTGTAGGAGGAAACGTCCCGATGTCTGAACGAGCATGTGTAAAAAACAAAAACAAAAAAAACAGCTGAGTTTAGCTCTGTGAAAATGTTGTGGAGCATCAGGCCCTTTTCAGATCTGTGTTGTTCTGAACTGAACTGTGACTGTTAGCGGGTTTTGTGCGCTGCAGCTGGTTGACTGCATGTTTTATGGGTGATGGAGGATGTGGCATCATCTTGCAGACACAGTGCTCATAGTATCATGACAAAGAATCTGTTTTTTCTGAATGTCATCAGGCCTTCTTTGCAAACTTTCTGTTTCCAAGTGCTTTTTGTGATGTTATGCAGCAGATGTGGCTAATTTTCAGTTTTGTTTGTGGTGTGACCAGTAAAATGATTTGCTTTTACATATATGCTTTTATGTATCTGAATCTGGACTTATACTATAGGATTATGTTGGTTATGTTATGGTGGTATCAATATTTATTTTTTTTAAGTAGCATTTTTTAACAGTTTTTAACTGTAATGTTTTTGAACAGTTTACTGTTGATATACAAACTCTCCATGTTTTGCTAAATTACAATTAAATTAAATTAAACTTACATATTAACCACAGAAAAAAATGGAAAAAGCTGTAAATAATGTCCACGTCAAAAATCTATGTTTATAAATGTTAATTTGTTCTTTTGCAACTAAAAAAACTAACACATTTTACTGCATTTACATCTGTAAAAAAATATTGTTATTTTACAAATATTTGCAGTTTTCTGAAAGAAAAATATGGTTGGTGACTGGGCCATTTTACAAAAAAAAAAAATCCTAGATCAAGGGAAACGGGTAAATTCTGCAGATTTAGGTAATTAACAAATGTATTTGATGTTTAGTTGGAATATACAGTGGTTGTTTTTAATCCTGAATTGAATGTTAGTCATTTCAGATGTTTGGCTTGCCATTCCATCTCCACGACCACACCTACAGCCAGAGGGAACCCAGCAGGAGCCAGCAGACCTCCGGCACAACGGTAAAGTTCTAAGGAGCCAGTTGCAGATACTCAAGGCAAAAAACTTTAATCACAGCTTACATAGAGGTTTCCTGATCCAGGAAAATTTAAACTGTGTAATATCAAGATATCAAAGGCACTGCTAGTTTGATTTATTTTATTTTTTTTAATGAATTAGCCATTTTAATAACAGTTCTCTCCTCCCTTTATTTTATTCATTCTGAGGGACCACTGTTGCTGCACCTTTAGCTTAGCTCCAGCCAAGATGAGTGTGATTGGTTTAAATAAACACTAATAAGCCCTTAGAGCAGAATGAGGTGGTGCATCACTTTCATTTTCATATGGGGAATTCTGTTGCTCCTGAATGTCCACCAGGGGGCACTAATTAGTGAAGTATGTTATTATGGGATGGGCTGCAGTGATGTTGTTAAGAGACTAAAAATAAATGAAATCTGGT
>OMNN01098041.1:11126-24127 GCA_900302755.1 Chromis chromis
ATAATGAAAAGTTGTATACTTGTTTTTGTTGTCATTCGGAGTCTCTTTGTGGTCGTTTAGCATCTCTTTGTCATAATTTTCAGTCCTTTTGTGGCCATTCAGTGTTTTTTTTAATGGCTGTCCTTGTGTTTTTGTGGCCATTGTGTCTCTTTGTGGTTCTTTTGTGTGTTTTTGCTGTTGTTTTTAACTAGTTATGTTTGTTTGTGTTCATTTTGTGTCTCATCTACAAAATTTTAGTCTCTTTCTGGTCTTTTTGTGTGTCTTTGTAGTTGTTTGTCGCTGTTTTCTGGCTCTTGGTGTTTGTTTTGTGTAGTTTTCCGTGTCTTTATGGTCCTTTTGTGTGTCTTTGATGTTGTTTTGTGGCTGGTTGTGTTCATTTTGTGTCTCTTTTAGCCGGTTTTAATCTCTTTCTGGTCATATTGTGAGTCCTTGTGGTCATTTTTCATTTATCTTTGTTCATTTTGCATCTTTTTTTGTTATCATTTTGCATCTCTTTGCAGCTCTGAGTCTTCTTGTGTATATTTCTCAGCGTTTTGTGGCTCTTGGTGTCTTTGTGGTTCTTTTGCTGCATTTCTTTTGCACTAATTCAGTCTAAGTCGTCCTCCGTCCTGCCTGCCGTGCGTCCGCCGGCCGGAGGCTCAGATTCTTTACATCCTCGTTTATGATGCAGCCGAGGTGATGGAGGCGTCAGATCCTGCAGCCTCCTCCGTGTTTCCTTCCTTCCCCTCCGTTAAATGAACAGATTTAGCTCCGCGGCTCAGCGCTAAACTTCCTTATTTGACTTGACGGCACGAAGCTATTTATACCGAAGCCGGGACTCTTTTTTGGAGGCGGCAGTTTGTCGCTCGTCTGCATTCCTGCTGTCTGTCATCTGTGAGCTCAGAGTGGGAAATAACCACCAGCTGAGACCGACCATCGCCGTGTGGAGCCCAGCAACCCCCGAAATACACCGGAGACGATCCGAGACGCTTTTTCTGATTGTGTCACGTGACGTCAGGTTAGATGTCCGGGATTAACCCTCCCAACCCCAAAACCCAGCAGGAGGTTAAAAAACATGTTAACTTTAGAAAAAAATGCAAAAATGATTTATTTATCAGCCAGAAACTGTAAAAACAGACTTTCCAACTGTCCTGTTTTGGTTCTTTTTAACTATAATCGGTTAATTCGGTTTTCAACATCGACTCTTACAGACGGTTACAGGAAGGTTTAAAAGGCAAATAATCTTTTTAAAAATTACACCTTTTATTAAACTGTAAAAACAAGAATTGTCAGGTTTTCAGCTTTCCGACGGTCCTTGAACTACTCATCTGTGACGCGTTGTTTCGTCACAAAGTCTAAAATTGTGATATTTGATCTGAATTATTTTATTCAACATGTCTCATTTAAAAAATCCGCCAAAAATAAACAGTTTGCTCGAACCAGATTCTGTAAAAAAACAAAAAAAATTGCGATCCGCGTCGCAACCGTGAAGCTATTCGTGACTCAGCTGCGACCAACAGTCACATGACGAAAATTCGTCGAGTTTTTAGGCTGAACTGCAGGAAGTGTTACGTCACGAAGCTTAAAAATTAGATATTTATTCCAAATAACTTTATTCTACATGTCTCACGTAAAAATTCTCTAAAAATAGGGGCGCCCCAATAGCCTAGCATTTATGTCGCATGACCCGAGTGCAGAGGCGTAGCGGCTGTCCCGGGTTCGATTCCAACCTCAGCCGTTTACCGCATGTCCTTCCCCTCTCTCTCCCGTTTCTGACTCTATCCACTGTCCTATCGAATAAAGGCTTAAAAATAAATCTTTAAAAAATTATAATAATAATAATTCTCTAAAAATAAACTGTTTAGCCTAACCAGATTCTGTAAAAAGCCCCAAAAAAATTGCGATCCGCGTCGCAACCGTGAAGTTTTTTTTTATTTTAAGATTTATTTTGGGCCTTTTCATGCCTTTTATTAGATGGGACAGTGGAAAGAGTCGGAAACGGGAGAGAGTGGGGAAGGACATGCGGTAAAGGGCCGAGGTCGGACTCGAACCCGGCACAGCCGCTACGCCCTCTGCACGTGGGTCACACGACGTAACCGCTAGGCTAAGGGGGCGCCCGAATTCATGGAGTTTTTAGGCTGAACTGCAGGCAGTGTTACGTCACGAGGCTTAAAATCATGATATTTAATCCAAATGTCTTTATTCAAAATGTCTCACTTTAAAATTAATTAAAAAACAAACAGTTGACTCCAACCAGAATCTGTAGAAACAAATAATTTTGCTTTCCTCATCGCAACCGTGAAGCTATTCGTGACTCAGCTGCGACCAACAGTCACGTGACAAAAATTTGTGGAGTTTTTAGGTTGAACTGCAGGAAGTGTTACGTCATGAAGCTTAAAAATCTTCGATATGTCATCCAAATTTATTTATTCGACATGTCTTACTTAAAAATTTGCCAAAAATAGGGCGCCCCGATAGTCTAGCGGTTATGCTGCGTGACCCACGTGCAGAGGCGTAGCGGCTGTGCCGGGTTCGAGTCCGACCTGGGCCATTTACCGCATGTCCTTCCCCACTCTCTCCCGTTTCTGACTCTATCCACTGTCCTGTCCTCTCTGATAATAAAGGCATGGAAAGAAAAGATAAATAAAAAAAATTAAAAATTAAAAATAGATTTAGTCTAACCAGATTCTGTAAAAAACTAAAAATTCTGCGCTCCTTGTCGCAACCATCAAGCCATTAGGGACTCAGCTGTGACCAACAGTTGCACGATGAAAATTCAGTGACCTTTCGATTGAACTGCAGGTTTTGTACAGAGAGCAGAGAGGAGACATGTATGGAAACAAATTAAAAATGTATAATATCTATAATATGTGGAGCCTCCATTTATTATTCTAGTGTTTGTAACCTCTGTGGACTCTTGTTGGACATGTTGACTCCAGTTTTTTTCATTTTTTTGTGAAATAAATAATCAAACAACTTCTTTTTTCTGATTTCTGTCTTTCTAACTGTGTCCTACAGCACAGAAGACATTTCTTCATCCTCTCTCCTCCTTCCTGGTTGTTCTGTTTCCATAGAGGTGCAGGACTTTATACTGCAGTAAAAAATTAGTAAACGGTGACTAAAAATGTGTCGGGAGCAAAAACCAAACACACCCAGAAACTGCCTGGAGTTCAGAGGGTTAATAAACAAGCAGCATAACTGTGCTCGTTCTCTTTTAAACCCTCGGATTTATTACTCAGCCACGGTTTGATTTTACTGTCTTAAATTTAGATTTACAAGGCCTGGGATTTATTTCTCTTCCCGTCGGACTGGCTGGACGTCTTGAGCTGCTAAATGTGACGTTTCACAGACTGTAAACCTGCCGTTGACCCACGCCGACACCTCGTATGGTGAACTTTGTCCCGACACGGTGCCTCAAAGACATAAACGCTTAAACTTTAGTCGGCTTCTGCACAACTCAACCGGTCGTCTTTAAGCTCTTGACGTTTCACTCAGGTGTAGAAGACATCTGCAGAGTGAAAACTGAACGTAGAGGAGAGTGTTTGGGTTGTGTTTTAGCCTCATGCTAAAGCGGTGTTCAGAAATTAGAGGATTTTAAATAAAGTTTCACTCGAGCATTTCGGCCTCACGGGTTTCCTCTTATCAGCTTTTCCTTGTTGACACTCCGAGGCGGTTTCTGGGCGTTTTTTTATTTGCTCCTGTGTCATTTTTCCTCACTGTGGGTTCATTTTTCACTGCAACATAAAGTCCTGAACCTCTAAGGAAACAGAGCAACCATGAGTAGAAGGAGAAGGAACTAAGAAAGGTCTCCTGTGCAGAACGATGCAGCTAGAATGACAGAAAATAGAAATAAAGCGTTATTTACTCTCCTCTGTGGAAACACCGCCTGCAGTTCAACCCGAAAACTCCCATAATTTTTATAAAGTGACTGTTGGTCGCAGCTGAGTCACTGATAGCTTCACGGTTGCACAAAGGAGAGCAGAATTTTTTGTTTTTTACAGAATCTGACTAGACTAAACTATTTATTTTTGGCGATTTTTTTTAGATGAGACATGTCGAATGAAGTCAAGTCGTTTCAATCATAACATCGGGACTTGGTTGAGTTGCTCCGAGACGTTTCAGCTCTCGTCCAAAACATGTTGTGTGTCTTTGTGTTCATTTTGCATGTCTTTTTTATTGGTTTGTGTCTCTTTGTGGTTGTTTTGCGTCTTTGCATTGAATCAGAACCAATTTCTGGTTCGTTTTGTGTGTCTTTAAATTAGTTTCTGCAGCTCTGAGGTTAGTTTCTAATCTGTTTCTGGTGTTTTTGTGTGTCTTTGTGGTCCTTTTGTGTCTTTTTGCTGTTGTTTTTA
This sequence comes from Chromis chromis, assembly GCA_900302755.1. Classification (NCBI taxonomy): domain Eukaryota; kingdom Metazoa; phylum Chordata; class Actinopteri; family Pomacentridae; genus Chromis; species Chromis chromis. The sequence goes on from OMNN01098041.1 coordinate 15,458, forward strand.
ACTAGTTATGTTTGTTTGTGTTCATTTTGTGTCTCATCCACTAAATTTGAGTCTCTTTCTGGTCATTTTGTGTGTCTTTGCAGTTGTGTTTGTGACTTTTTTTTATGTTTTTCTGCTCATTTTGTGTCTCTTCCTGGTGTTTTTGTGTGTCTTTCTGGTCCTTTTGTGTCTTTTTGCTGTCAGTTTTTATCTCTTGCTGGTCCTTTGTGCGTCTTTGTAGTTGTTTGTCTCTCTTTGTCACCTTGTTGGTGTTTGTTTTTAGTCACTTTGTGTGTCTTTGTGGTTGTTTTGTGACTTTTTTTTATGTTTTTCTGCTCATTTTTTGTTTTTTTGTGTGTCTTTCTGGTCTTTTTGCTGTTATTTTGTCACTTTGTGTTCATTTTTGCGTCTCTTTTAGTCAGTTTTAGTCTCTTTCTAGTCTTTTGTGTGTCTTTGTTGCCATTTTGTGGCTCTTGGTGTTTGTTTTTAGTCATTTTTGTGGCTGTTTGCTGTTGTGTTTCCTCAGTTTATGTCTCTTTTACTAAGTTCTATGTTTTTCTGCTCATTTTGCGTCTGTTTTAGTCAGTTTTATCAGTCTTTTTAGCTGTTTTGTGGCTCTTGCTGTTTGTTTGTAGTCACTTTGTGTGTCTTTCTGGTCCTTTTGTGTGTTTTTGATGTTGTTTTGTGTCTGGTTTTGTTAACTTTGTGTCTCTTTTAAGTCATTTGGATGAAATTATCCTCGTAGTTTCAATGGTAGCATCTGGACTTGGTTGAGTTGTTCAAGACGTTTCACCTCTCGTCTTGGATTTGGATGAAACATCACAACTTTAGGCCACAGATGAGTAGTTCAAGGCCCGTCGGAAAGCTGAAAATCTGAGGAATCGCACAGTTTTTAAAGTTTATTTCTATAATAAAAGTTGTAATTGTCGGTGAAGACGATACGCCCTTTAAACCCGCCCATAAGAGACGCGTTAAAAAAGCAATTTTCTCCTTTTAATGAAGCGACGGAAGCCGACGTACAACTATTGTCGTATTATTACTGCTTGCTAGGATGCATCTCATCGGTCAACATCAATCTCTGCATCCTGTTGGTTGAGGATGAGTTTGTTTTTTATAAAAATCTGCAGAAGTTTGGCAGAAGAAGTCTGAGATCTGAGGATGTCTGTGTTGCAACAGGAGGTCCGCAGGGAAACGATTACAAAATTGTGAAATGAAGAAATGCTTCATGAGGGTAACTGGAAGCGCTGCGGGTTTCTCAAATCGTTGGTTTATGTGTCAGTGTTGCTTCACAGACTTCAGGGATGAAACTAGAAGCTCAGCATAATTAAAATACATCCGTCACAGCGGACAGTTTGTTTCCAGGCTGCAGCCGAGATGTTTGCGACTCCCGGAGGAGCTCCTCAGCGCCAGGCAGCATTCTTCCTTCAAGAAAACACATGTCCCGGCCGCAGAGCTGCAGAGCCGCAGATGATTGATAGCAAACAAATGTTACTGCGCAGTTTAAACAGCGACGAGAACCTGCGAAGCTTCCAGCTGCCGGAACGAGCTGGATGAGTTTATTCTGCCAGGGAAGGAGGGAGGGAGGGTCGACTGAAGCAGCTGCACGGGGAGTTTTCACACGACGAACCAGAACCAGAACCTGCGTCAGAGCCGAGCTGGAGGCTCTGGTGTCGCTTCGGCTCCAGCTGAGATGGTCGGAGTTCAATCGGATGCTTCCTGAGTCCGAATCCAAAACCTGCCGGGAGGTTTGAAAGGCATGTTGCCTGTAAAAGAGCAGCAGATCAGTGGAACGATCTGTCAAAACGTGATACAAGCATCAAACTTGGCACAAATACTCTTCTAGATACTTCCAGATTTCATTTCTTGCGTATATAAATTGCCTATTTTACCACAGATTCTCACTACAGTAACCGATTTAGTTGATCTTGGTGTTAAAAAGTAGGTTCTCAAGTATGAGGAATCCAAAAATACAACTCTAAGATCTCTTTGGAGCTTCTTTCTACCACTTCTAGCCCAAAACAGTGAAGAATTAACAGGGAATACCTCTAACCCTAAGTTACTGCACCACTACTATAGCATTATGTAGGTCAGGGGTGGGGAATCCTGGTCCTCGAGGGCCACTATCCTGCATGTTTTAGATGCTTCCCTCTTCCAACACACCTGATTCAAATAATCAGCTCATCATCAAGCTCTGCAGAAGCCTGATAACGATCCTGATCATTTGAATCAGGTGTGTTGGAAGAGGGAAGCATCTAAAATATGCAGGATAGGGGCCCTCGAGGATGGAAGTTGCCCATCCCTGATGTAGGTTAACCACAGTTCAAGTCCCAAATAAGATAAAAAATAAGCTTCTTAGTGATTCAGAAGTCCAAAAACCAGATTCTGCATGGTCTAAAATGTAGGATTCGGTACCAGAATCGTCCATATTGGGAAAAGTAATATTACGGTATTGATTATGGCGGCCATCTTGAAAAAATGCTGCGTATAAGTTGCCTATTTTACCTCAGATTCTCACTACAGTAACTGATTTAGTTGATCTTGGTGTTAAAAAGTCGGTTCTCAAGTATGAGGAATCCAAAAATACAACTCTAAGATCTCTGTGGAGCTTCTTTCTACCACTTCTAGCCCAAAACAGTGAAGAATTAACAGGGAATACCTCTAACCCTAAGACCTACTGGAGGTTAACCACAGTTCAAGTCCCAAATAAGGTAAAAAATAAGCTTCTTAGTGATTCAGAAGTCCGAAAACCAGATTCTGCATGGTCTAAAATGTAGGCTTCTGTACCAGAATCATCCATATTGGGCAAGTCTGTTTATTTATTGCGAAAAGTGATATTACGGTATTGATTATGGCGGCCATCTTGAAAAAATGGCAGCCATCTTGAATATCAGGTGGTATTTTTTCAGAAAGGTAACCCCCCAAAGGAGTATTTGTGCCAAGTTTGGTGCTTGTATTACATTTTGATCGATTCACCAGAAACAGAACGAATCATCTGATGCTCAACTTTCCGAACAATCCTTGAACGTATCGTGTGACTTTCCACCAAATCTGAGCTTTTCTCATCAAAAACGTGTCTCGCTTAAAAAAATCACCAAAAATAAACTCCCTGCAGTATCAAGATTCTGCAAAAAACAAAAAAATCCGCGTTCTCCTGAGCATCCGAAGCTCCATCAGCGACTCTGCTGCGACCGACAGACACCTCACAACAATTAAGAGATTTCTTGGCTGAACTGCAGGAAGTGTTTACCCAGAGCAGAGAGGAGATGAGTGTGGAAACAGATGAAAAATGTAAATAATAAACTGTCCACAGTATTTAGAGGCACTATTTATTTCCCCAGTATTAGTAACACCTGTGAGCACTTATACATGTTGATTCCAGGTTGTTTTAGTATTTACAGGATAAATAATCAGAGAAGTTAGACGTTCGTTTTTATCTCTACTTTTGATTTCTGTCTTTCTAACTGCACAGGAGACATTTATAAGTCCTCTCTCCTTCTTCGTGGTTGTTCTGCTTTATATGGCCGTGAAAAATGAGGCCACAGTGAAAGCAGAAAAACAAACACTGGAGTTCAGGGGGTTAAAGTGGATTTACGCACAAAACCCAGAGAAATGCTGCCGACTGTAAATCTGAGGCCTGAAGGCAGCGACTGAATCATTCTGACACGTTTCCAAACAAGACTTAGTTCTGATCGATGCTCAGGCAAACCAGGGTTTTGTTAGTCCTGCCCTCAAGCTGCTTCAGTCAAACAGGCTCCAGGCCTCTGATTGTTGAATAACCGATTGAATAAGTTGAATATCTGGAGTTATTTATTTTACAAAGGTTGAAAAAACTGGATTTACATTTTAAGTAGGGGTGTAACGGTACATGTATTCGTACCAAACCGTTCGGTACAGAGGTGTACAGCGGTATGAAATTTTACGACTATTAAGAACGGCCAACGTACAGAATTGTTTTAATTGCGAAACTTAAAACCTCATAGTATTGCCTCCCATGCTGCCTGTTCTGATAGCGGCCCAGACGGCTTATTAGCAGCACAAAACCAGCTAACATAGTAGTTTACTGAGGTATACGCCAGAGCTGAGGAGGTAGCAGCTGCTTGGAGGAGGTCTGAGCTCTCCGAGTGCTTTTCTAGATTGATTTTTATTTTTTGTGGTTGTTTTGTGTCTTTTTGTGTTTGTTGTCTCCTTTTTTTGTCTTTTTGTGGTCGTTGTGTGTCTTTTTGTGGTGGTTGTGTGTCTTTTTTGTGTCCTTTTGTGGTTGTTGCCTGTTCTGATAGCGGCCCAGACGGCTTGTTACCAGCACAGAACCAGCTAACGCAGTAGTTTACTGAGGTATACGCCGGAGCTGAGGAGGTAGCAGCTGCTTGGAGGAGATCTGAGCTCTCTGAGGGCTTTTCTAGTTTGATATGTATTTTTGTGGTTGTCGTGTGTCTTTTTTTATGTCTTTGTGGTTGTCGTGTCTTTTTTTGTGTCTTTTTGTGGTTGTCATGTGTCTTTTTGTGGTTGTTGTGTGTCTTTTTTTGTCTTTTTGTGGTCGTTGTGTGTCTTTTTGTGGTTGTTGTGTGTCTTTTTGTGATCGTGTGTCTTTTTTGTGTCTTTTTGTGGTCGTGTGTCTTTTTTGTGTCTTTTTGTGGTCATCGTGTGTCTTTTTGTGGTCGTTGCCTGTTCTGATAGCGGCCCAGACGGCTTGTTACCAGCACAGAACCAGCTAACACAGTAGTTTACTGAGGTATACGCCGGAGCTGAGGAGGTAACAGCTGCTTGGTGGAGGTCTGGGCTCTCCGAGTGCTTTTCTAGTTTGATATTGAGAACTATGCAGCAGTATTTCTGTTACATTTCTACATTTGTTCTTTGATTTCAGAAAATAAACAAATGTTTTGGATTAATTATGAGCAGGTTTGTTTTTTCATTTTTCCCCTTAACTGAGAACCGAACCGTGGTTTTGTACCGTCACACCCCTAATTTTAACATCTACAAACTTGTCTGTTTGTCTCTCTCGCAGTTAGACGGTTAACATTGGGGGCTTCTCTTCGCTCTCAGCTGAATTGTTGTCAGGAAAAATCTAAATTATCCGTTGAAACGTGGTCATGAATGTCTTCGTGTTCTGAGTTCTGGGCTTCCACTTCCTGTTTCAGACCCTGAGCGAAGCCTCTGAGATTTCACATCGACTCGCAAAAGTCACAGGAGGAGGCGGAAGTTTTCCAGAGTGGGCAGATGAATGTTCCGATTCCTTCCCTCCAAACCTCTTCCTACGCTCGGACACTCGATCGCTGTGAAAACACGAGGTGTAACAATAAATGGAGCAGATCTGCAGCAGAGTCTTGTTTCCTCCGAGGCTGGTTTGTTTCTCGCTGCCGTTCAGATTTGTTTGTCGTCACACAGCTGCTCTGAATGAAAACCTCTGGGCCCTGATAAGCCTCCTGCTGATACTGAACAAAGCTATCGTTGGCCTCCGCTCCCACTTTCCCATGAGGCTTTTCACACACTGACTTTCTTTATCGTCTGAAAGCGAACAGGTGTCCTTGAGTAATTCTCTCCATCTGGGTTTCGTATCTTAACGCCAAGAAAATAAATTCCATTTCTCTGAAAATGTCATACTTCGAATGCGTCGCTGTTTTTTCAGTGTTTCCCACAGATGTGATGTAAAAGGAAGTGTGGTTTTCAGACGCCATCTGTGTTTGATCTGGTGTTTCTGAGGTCAGTTTCCAGTCACGTTAACGCCGGAGCTTTGATTGAAAGCGAAGTATGTCAACAGTTACTGGATGAAATCTGCTTCAGACGTTCGTGTTTCCTCCTCAGGGTGAACTGCTGTGACTTTAAATCATGAAACCTTCATCAGGTCGAGGGAAATCCTGCAGACGATGACTCAGGTTCTCTTAACAGAACAAAAGCCTTCCTACTCTTGCACCAACTGAAAAAAGAAACCAGCACGTTGCCCATAGATAACAAGCAATAAATAATAATCAATAGCCATCGGCTGCAGGCCTACTTTGAAGATATAGTTGGACTTGAATCCACATCCAGCAGTTTCAGAGCAACACAATCACTTTTTGTGTCCAGCTGACGAATCAGAATCTAATGTTTTAGCTCCGTTTTTGGTCTCCACCAGTTTCTGATGGAATTATCTGGCTCCTTTAGGTCTGTTAAAAATACAAATAAATTGGTGAACTGAAATCATACCAACTCCTCAACCAATCAGTTGTTCGCTTAAGAAAAAAATGAGCCCGTAGTCGTCAATGAATAACAAGTAATCGATTAATCGAGAGCATAATTAAAAATTGACAATGAAAATAACTTTTACGTTACTTTTTTCTTTTTTTTAAGATTTATTTTTGACCTTTTATGCCTTTATTAGACAGGACAGTGGATAGAGTAGGAGACAGTGGAGAAGGACAGTCAGAATCGAACCCGGGACAACCCGCTACGCCTTAGCACTTGGGTCACGCGACATAACCGTTAGGCTATCAGGGTGCCCCACTTTACTTTTAAGATGAAGTTGAACTTCACTCCACATCCAGCAATTTCAGAGCAACACCGACGGATGAATCAAAATCGAATATTCTCTCACTTTTAGCTCCGTCTTTGGTCTCCACCAGTTTCTGATGGAAATAAAATGTCTGTTATGGCAAACTGAAATCATCCCCACACTTTAACCAATCGATTGGTTGAGTGGGGGGATGAGCCCGTACTCGTCAATGAACAAGCAAGTAATCGATTAGAGAGTATAATCAAAAATTGAACTTGAACTTGACTCCACATCCGGCAGTTTCAGAGCAAAATGATCATCACTTTTTGTGTCCAAATTGAACATTTGTTCCATTTTTAGCTCCATTTTTGGTCTCCACCACCTCCCGATTTAAAAAATATATATATTTATATATATATACTGTGTTGATAGCAGCCCAGACGGCTTGTTACCAGCACAGAACCAGCTAACACAGTAGTTTACTGGGGTATACGCCGGAGCTGAGGAGGTAGCAGCTGCTTGGAGGAGGTCTGAGCTCTCCGAGTGCTTTTCTAGTTCAGTATTTAACAAATACATAAGTATCCCTGTGAAATAAGTACATGAGGTTACTATTTTAAAGACTACTTTTATTTACTTCTAGGGACTTGGACTTGTGTTTCCTGATGCCACATTTATTTCACATCTGTTTTTATTTCTATTTAACATATTAAAATGATAAGTTGTGCTAATGCGCAGTAAGAAAGTAATAGTTCAGACATATTAGTCTTTGTTGTCCGTCTGTGATAAAAGTCAAGGTTTCTGTGTCTTTGTCACCTCGATATGAATCCAAGGTTGTCAGAAAGTCTCTCCTGGAAGTCTTTTGTGAATAAAAACTCACTTTGACTCCTTCGACGCTTCCACACAGTCGACCACACCTGTTCAGAAAACGTCAAAAATGATCGCAGACCTTTTTATTTTAACACTTTCAGGTTGTTTTCAGACGCTGTTAGCCGTTAGTAGTTAAAATGCTCCAAATGTGGTGCAAAGTTAACCAATAAAAATAATAATTGGTGTACGTTTCCATCTACAACTGAGGTTTTTTCATGCACAAACTGAAAACGTGCAAAAAAAAATTGTATGGAAGCAGTGAAAAGACGTCAGGGTCAGGCAGGTGATTCTGTCTGCAGGTTGTGTTTACTTTATCTGTTTATCTCTAACACTGCGTCCATGTTGCGTCTGTTGCAGGACTGGGTGACGGCGACAGACATCAGAGTGACCCTGAACAGGCTCAACACGTTCGGAGACGAAGTTTTCAACGACCCCAAGGTCCTCAAGTCGTACTACTACGCCATCTCTGACTTCGCCGTGGGCGGAAGGTAAAGACCGAACACCTGATTTAACCCTTTAAGTCCTAGTGCGTCATCGGTGACACATTTGGGCAGGCTCACTTTGGAATACCGTAATTATGTCACGGTTTGCGCTAATATAAACAGCCAATATAGTGTCATTACGGTAATTTCACAGTGTCATTACGGTAATTTCACAGTGTCATTACGGTAATTTAATTAATAATTATGTCACGAGTTGCGCCAATATAGACAGCTAATATAGTGTCATTACGGTAATTTCACAGTGTCATTACAGTAATTTCATTCGTAATTATGTCACGGTTTGCGCCAATATAGACAGCTAATATAGTGTCATTACGGTAATTTCATAGTGTCATTACGGTAATTTCATAGTGTCATTACGGTAATTTCATTCGTAATTATGTCACGGTTTGCGCCAATATAGACAGCTAATATAATGTCATTACGGTAATTTCATAGTGTCATTACAGCAATTTCATTCGTAATTATGTCAAGGTTTGCGCCAATATAGACAGCTAATATAGTGTCATTAGGGTAATTTCACAGTGTCATTACGTTAATTTCATAGTGTCATTATGGTAATTTCACAATGTCATTACGGTAATTTCATAGTGTCATTACGGTAATTTCATTCGTAATTATGTCACGGTTTGCGCCAATATAGACAGCTAATATAGTGTCATTACGGTAATTTCACAGTGTCATTACGGTAATTTCACAGTGTCATTATGGTAATTTCACAGTGTCATTACAGTAATTTCATAGTGTCAATACGGTAGTGTCATTACGGTAATTTCACAGTGTCATTACGGTAATTTCATAGTGTCATTACGGTAATTTCACAGTGTCATTACGGTAATTTCACAGTGTCATTAC
>OMNN01098042.1:0-11873 GCA_900302755.1 Chromis chromis
GTTATTAACCGTCATGTGATTATTGGACTTGCTCCAAGCACCAGCATGACGTCAAAATCTGCTATATGGATGGAAAAGTAATTACATTTCTCATTGAGCTAAGGAGGCAAGGCTCAATACATCCCTGTCCATGCGTAATGTGAACATTTTAAATGAGATGTCAGAATGTTTGTTTGGTATGGAATCTCTGAACTGCCAGGGCTCGAAAATAAAAATGGATCAGTTTCACGTTATAACGTGAAAATATCACGTTATAACGTGAAACGAGATATACACTTATCACGTTATAACGTGATAAGTGTTTATCACGTTATAACGTGATAAGTGTTTATCACGTTATAACGTGATAAGTGTTTATCACGTTATAACACGATATAAATAGCAGCGGTTTTGCAATTTGCAGACGGTCCCTATCCACTCGTCTCACAGCCGGCTGCACATAGACACCAGTGTTCTTTCTGCAGCTTGAAAGACAGCTACTTTTGATCAAACTGGGCTTGTAGCACATTGTCTACCTTACAACGATGGGAAAGAGGCATAGTTTATGTTTTGACAACGTATTGCTAATGAGTTGTGATGCCGGAAGTCCGAATGTGTGAATATCTTTCCAACTTTACCGAACTGAAACTTATCACGTTATAACGAGATAAAACTGTATCACATTATAACGTGATAAGTGTTTATCACGTTATAACGTGATACATTTTTATCTCGTTATAACCGACATTCAGTGGTCTACCTCCTCTGTACCGCGCTGACGGCCATGTGTCCTCTGATGAACTTCTATAAGTTTCACGTTATAACGTGACGTGAAAAATATCACGTTATAACGTGAAACTGATCCATTTTTTATTTTTGGGGCTGGCAGTTCAGAGTTTCCGTATATACTAACAGTGTAACTGTCTGTATAAATTGTTTTTCAGTTATCTACCTTGCCCTACACTTATACAAAAATACATTTGCATAAGTAAATAAGTAATACACTAGTAATTATCTTAACTGCATTACTCCAGTGATTATGTGAATGCATGTCAGAACCATTTTAAGTTTTAAGTCAAGTTAGAATAGAATATAAACATTAATAATCCTTTACGGAAATTAAAATAAATGTTACAGCAGCTTCAACACCAAGGACATAACACACAACAACACAGAACCATAACAACAACTCTGTAGCCACCACCAAACTACAAAGTTAGCAATAAAATGTTTTTAAAATAAATAAATAAAGGAGTTAAGAGAAATAAATGTGTATAACTAATGTAACCAGTGCTATTGCTTATTGAAAAGTCTTATAGCAGCTGGCAGGAAAGACTTCCTGCTACGCTCAGTCTTGCATCTTGGTGCCAACAGTCTGTTGCTGAAAGTGATGCTGTTTATCACCCCCAGTGCATGAAGAGGATGTGCAGGGTTGTTCATTACTGACTGCAATTTAACCAGCATTCTCCTCTCTGCTACCTGCTGGACTGAATCAAGTACAGTGCCAACATCAGAGCCTACTCAGTAAAAATACTGATTCTCCAGGTAAGGGAAAGGGTTGCTACGACAATATAATTAATCTCTGTGAGTTTTGAATTTGAGATCGAGCATTTTTCAGATCAGACATTTGATAAATAGGGTCTATTATTATGACTGACTATTATGACTGATTATTATGAGGGACATTGATATTTATTTTGAGTAAATTATTCTTTGAATAATCTTTATTTTACAAATATTTTAAAAAATATGACAACATTGGGAAACGTAAAAGAAGGAATAAAAGTTCAAGTACAAAACTTACTGGTTCAATGCAGTCTTTGAAGAGAGGGGGTGAGGGAAAGGAAGCAAAAATCAACACTCCCACATACAGATAGGTCATTCCTACTAGAAGATATGCCACAGACAGGTCCCGCACCTAAAGACATCAAAACACATTATCTTAGAAGCATCACTTGACTTACTGTGTTTCCTGAGGTCATTAAACGATAAGAAGAAAATGAAAGTGGGAGTTTGGTCATTAATACATTTTGTTCATATTTATTTGAAGACATTTCACTTTCCTATTCTGAATTGTACAACGCTGTCATCACCAATGATGACTCACATGATCCACGAAGAAAAATATCAAGAACAACTCGAGAGACTGGACAGTGTTATGTGAAATAAATCCGCAAAGACCAGATTTGAAGAGTGTTACGCACATACACTATATTGTCAAAAGTATTGGCCCACCCCTCCAAATAACTGAATTCAGGTGTTTCAATCATTTCCATGGCCACAGATGTAAAAAAAACAAAAAAAAACAAAGGCATGCAGACTGCTTCTACAAACATTTATGAAAGAATGGGTCGCTCTCAGGAGCTCAGTGAATTCAAGCGTGGTACCGTGATAGGTTGCCACCTGTGCAATAAGTCCCTTTGTGAAATTTACTCAATACTAAATATTCCACAGTCAACTGTTAGTAGTATTATAACAAAGTGGAAGCAACTGGGAACAACGGCAACTCAGCCATGAAGTGGTAGGCCATGTAAAATCACAGAGCTGGGTCAGCGGATGCTGAGGACCACAGTGGACAGAAATCGCCGACTTTCTGCAGAGTCAATAGCTACAGACCTCCAGACTTCATGTGGCCTTCAGATTAGCTCCAGAACAGTGCGTAGAGAGCTTCATGGAATGGGTTTCAATGGCCGAGCAGCTGCATCCAAGCCTTACATCACCAAGTCCAATGCAAAGTGTGGGATGCAGTGGTGTAAAGCACACCGGCACTGGACTCTAGAGCAGTGGAGACGTGTTCTCTAGAGTGACCAATCACTCTTCTCTGTCTGGCAATCTGATGGATGAGTCTGGGTTTGGCAGTTGCCAGGAGAACGGTACTTGCCTGACTGCATTGTGCCAAGTGTAAAGTTTGGTGGAGGAGGGATTATGGTGGGGGGGTGTTTTTCAGGGTTTGGGCTTGGCCCCTTAGTTCCAGTGAAAGGAACTCTTAATGCTTCAGCATACCAAGACATTTTGGACAATATCATGCTCCCAACTTTGTGGGAACAGTTTGGGGATGGCCCCTTCCTGTTCCAACTGCACACCAGTGCACAAAGCAAGGTCAATAAAGACATGGATGAGCCAGTTTGGTGTGGAGGAACTTGACTGGCCTGCACAGAGTCCTGACCTCAACCTGATAGAACACCTTTGGGATGAATTAGAGCGGAGACTGAGAGCCAGGCCTTCTGGTCCAACATCAGTGCCTGACCTCACAAAATGTGCTTCTGGAAGAATGGTCAAAAATTCCCATAAACACTCCTAAACCTTGTGGAAAGCCTTCCCAGAAGAGTTGAGGCTGTTATAGCTGCAAAGGGTGGGCCAACTCCATATTAAACCCTACGGATTAAGAAATCATTAAAATTCATGCATGTGTAAAGGCAGACGTCCCAATACTTTTGGCAATATCTTAATACAAGCTTCTTACATGTGAATATTTTCTGGTTTCTTAACTCCTCTATGACAGTAAACAGAATATCTTTAGGTTATGGACGACACAAGACATTTGAGCTTATCATCTTGGGCTTTGGAAAACACTGTTCCACATTTTTCCCAAATTTCTGACATTTTATAGCCACAAAACTAATCGATTCATCGAGAAAATAATCAACAGATTAATTAATAATGAAAATTATTGTTAGTTGCAGCCCTATTTAAAACTTAATAGCATATTTTCTGCAGAGTAGGTGAATGTATGTGCTACTTAGGGTTATATTCACACACACAAACATACACTTGGCCGTCTGATTGGCCTGTATAGACTGGAGGAATGATTACAACAAGCAAAAACTCTTTCAATGTACGTACAAGCAGAAAGTGATTCTTGGATACACACTTGGAAAAATCCTCCTGCATCATGGCATCCTACATCAATGGTAAATTAATTTAATATCATCACGCTTTGCTGTTAAGTTGCTTGCAAAGAAGTACTTCCATCTGTAGTCGATTTTTCCTGTCAAACCAAACGGCGACAAGCAAATCTACAGAAATCTGGACCTGCTTGAAATGATTTATCAAAGTGAGACTGTCTGCGTCTTCTTTTCCACTGTTAGCTTGCAATGTCTATCAGTCCTTCCACAACTGCATGGCACAACATAAAAGCTAACTCATTAGGTCAGAGCTTAGTGCTGTTGATCCCTTTTAAGTTTAGACCACGAAAAAAAAAAAAAATACAAACGCTGGATGGACAGAATGGATGGGTTGAAGGAGCCAGCAGCAGCAGAGCTATGCTAGAAGAGGCTTATCCCACATTTCCCATTACACACAGTTCTCAACTTCCTCCAAGGAGGAGTGGAGCTGTTCTGAACACAAAGGGATAGCCCCAAGCGAATGTTTGCTATTGGTTCGGTTGCTGAAGTTAATTAGCGAGTCACCCCAAACAGAGTATCCTTGAAATGAAGGATCGAGTCAGGTGAAACAAGGACTGAGAAGACATTTAAATAAACTGGTACCTAATTGTAAAAACTGTGCATGTCACCGCAAATGCCTTCGAGCAAGGTTAACAAGGGAACGTCGTAAAAATATATTAGATTTTTAAAAATTCATGAAAAAGTAAAATCATGAACGTAATAGATTAAACTTTCTGAATGAAATCATGAAGCGTAATATTTGCTCCACTACTGAAACAGTTAAATGTATTAAAAGTGTTAAATTGCATGCATTAATTCAGATGGCAAACACTGAACATTATACTGTAAATAACCATTTCCTGAACCAGAAAGCTGAATCTCTGAGTTTCTTAATGATAAGACTGGAATTCCAGCAGTGAGATGAGAGAAAGCAGCATTTCCCCTGCACTGAATATGTAATGGAAGAGGTATAGCGACTGTATTAAATTTTTATTGGTGACATGACGACAACCTTACATAAGCGTGCCCTCGTTTTCTCCAACTCAGAAAAAAAACTGATGAGAATAAGGGCAAAGTCTATCTGATCTCATGTGCAGCCTATCTTGACATAGCAATAGCGATTCCTTTTTCTTCTTATGCTCACACAGACAAAGAAAAGAAACTGTTTTAAGTTCTTGCTGCTCTTATATCCTCAAAAAGAGCAGCGTCTGTAGACACTTTCAGTTCGGTTTGCAAATTCAACACTATGTGTCTCATTGACACACACAGTAGAAAACAGATTATAGATATCCTGGCATCAAGGACACATTGCTCCCTGGGGACACTCTGCTTCTCGTTCTCACTTTAGTCAATATTACCTTCACATGCACCACTTATGTGGCGGCAAGTGTATTAATATGTGTATCTTGCTAGAGGGCAGCGCGTCTTGTTAAAAGCGGAAATAAGAACATAAACGCTGATGGTGTTAGGGTGGAAGCGGGAGAGCCAGCTGTGCAGAGCAGTCCGATACTACCTCACCTTCATATCAACTCTGGATTCACATGCAGACTCTGGCCTGGTTCTGCTGAGCTGTCCATCAGTGGGGAATCACCCGAGGACCCATTCACTGAACTAACTTGTCATTTTGTGCATCATAGGCGTTCACACACTTGATGGTGTGTGTATACCTATAATGTAGAGTTTTTGAGCTCCACTGGTGCTGAATAATTTTCATCTTGTGATTTATTGAGAGACGCACATCGACGCATGAACACAGAGCCATAAATCGTCACCCATTCCCCTGGAGGACAATTGACCAGCTGTGAGTCTGCGCAAGCGACTAATAAAAGTCGGGTTTACGCCGTCACTGCACCGGATGCAACATCCATCGTACAGGTCTGCCATTCTGTTTTGCTAAACCTACACTGTACGCAAACTTGGTAAATGTGAAGTTGTTCTGGATGCCATCCTAGGTTGACGGGTACTGCACTAGCGCCACACAATTCCACAAAGTGTTTTCTTAAACCTGCAAGAATTTAATAGTTAGCTAGCGTTTTAAGACATGCATGTTTACTGAATAGTTTGTTTTAAAGATTTATTTTTGGCCTTTTATGCCTTCCGAGGTGGGAATCGAACCCGGGACAGCCGCTACATCTCTTCACTTGGGTCACGCGACGTAACCATTAGGCTATTGGGGCGCCCGCTTACTTAATAGTTGAACCTGCGACAGATGACAGCAAATTGATGCTAATATTCCTCCATAGCGGTTGAATGTGAAAGCACGAAATGGTTTTCGAACAGGTTAAACATTCTCACTTTGGAAGCTGAATATGGCTCCATATCTGTCAGATTATTAGAATATTTTTTATTCCCACTGGTGGCCAGGAGTAAAACCTGATAGTCGACACAAACACCACTGAATTTCCACAATTCTCAGAAACATAAATCAATTAAATGAATGTGTTTGAAAATAAACTCCCATTTAAAAAGATTGCTACAGTGGCCCAGAAGGGTCAACGCAACAGCAAAAGCCACAACGCAAATGCAAAGGCCACAACGGAAGTTAACCCACAATGGAAGTGCCCAGCGGTCGGAAGAACAGGCTTTGTTTCCGGGGGACAATATTTTCTGACGGACTATTTTGATTATGGGAGAGTTTAATGAGACGTAAGTAAAATGCTGCTGCTTACTGCAGAGCTAATTTCACAATAACCAAACGATGGACGGCAGAGCATGCAACGTTATGACAATTTCAACACGGTGACCAACATTGCTGATTTGTGAAAACACATAACGACATTAATCACAATCATCCAGCAGCAGCGTTTTACACTTCCCGCTGGTTTCAATGAAGAAATATTAATTTTTCCACCGAGTCGGAAATTTTCTGCACTCACTTGCGATCTTCTCTTGCGTCTCTTTGGTTCTTCCATTTCTGGTGACCGTCAGCAATTTTTTTCTTTGATTGCTTTGTCGAAACGCTACCTTGTTCAAAACAGATGCTCCACCTAGTGTTATAACTAAGAACTACAATACAGTTAAGCGCAAATATTATAATATGTGCGGGCCATAATCCCTGATATTTTTAGTCTTTGATACGGGCCAATTAAAAATGGATGGCGGGCCGCATTTGGCCCTCGGGCCGTAGTTTGGACACCCCTGGCCTAGACATTATTAGCTCTAAGGGTGTTGGCATCTATTTTGCATTCAACAAATGCACAAGGTCAAAGCGCTCATTGCGATGTACAGCAGACTGAACCTAAACAATGGGGCACCTGCTCCTTACTTTAAACTGTTTAGGATTGGACTTTTTGAGTAATGGCATGAGAGAACATGCAGTACAGGAGGATCTCTGGGTCACTTTGCTCATGTCAAGTGTTTAACAAAAGAGTTATGGAATCTTCATTGGGTTTTGTTCTTGTACGGGAGCCCGGAGCTTCTCTTCTCTGCACACTGTCCGGCTGCTTAATTGCGAAAGAGAGGCCCTCTTGTAGTGCTGGAGCATACACACAAGTTTCGTGGGATGTGCAACATACCCACTTCAACTGCATCACACTGAAAGATGCCCAGTCAACATCTTCTCCTACCTTCAGATGTGGAATGAGACACAGTGTGGGTGATACCTGGCTGCAGAGGCATGGCACATAACTATTTATTATATCCACACAACAAAGCTTTAATTAGATGTTGATTTACATTTTTCAAAGGAGTGCAGTCTGTTCAGGGAGTCTGTTTGTGCTCGTCACACTTGATAAAAAAAACTTTGCATATGCTGTATATTAAACAAGCTGCATGATAACTGATCTGATTGATAAGTGGTTTAAGTTCTTGAAGATTAATTTGTGCATAAAAGCTGCCTGTGAGCTACACATACCAGCACGTATTGTACTACTGAGCCGTGCATTTCTCTGGTTTCTACTTCAAAGCAGATGTGTTTCGAGCATAATCTAGCTTTTGAGTTTTTAATAGAGCAGCACAAAGTTGGTGGAGGGTGGAGTTAGTAAACTGCCCTCCTTGATTAAACCATAATGAGCTCCTCTGCAGGCACATGGTGCTGACCCTCGTCCGGACTTGGGGGTGCAGCTGCTGCATTAGCATCGTCTCTCTGCTGGATCTAAGTTCCTCAACATTTTTACTGAAGCTACAAGCATGACACGCGTCATAGCATCACATTACTTTAATAGAAAATGTTTCTGGAGCTAATATGGCTGCCGGTGGATCTCCACTGACCCGAGTGTAGGTTGGGTAACGGTATATATAACTCAGTAGGAGCTCCTCGGCGGGTTCTGTGGACCGTTTCCTCTGGCAGCCTCCGGGTCGCACCATCACTAGCCGCTACTCCGAGGCGATGAAGTGAACTTGGAAGCAAGTTTTAGCCTCTAAATAACGCCCGCTAAACTTGCTGAACTTCATATAATCCCCACTTGAAGCTTACAGCTAGTGTTTCAGCGACTCCAGCCGCTGAGCTGTTCTGCAGGATGCGCGAGACAGTCGGCTCCCTCACAAAACTTCTGTGTAACGTTTAAAGGAACAAACCACAAAAACTACCGCACGAAAACCCGGGACTCACCTGTAATACTGCACAAAAGGTGAAATAACGCGACCTTGCTCTGCCGTCCGAGGTAACTCCGGTGAGAAGACGGTAACATTTTCAAAAGCAGTGCAGTCTGCTGCTCCAGGACCGAGGCGTAGGATGCATGCCAATTTAACGGTATGTGCCGAACAGTGGAAGCTCCTCAGCAACAACTCCGAACTGCATGTGGACTGTACCACCTGCTCACGGCGGAGCGGGGGGACCGGGAGCTCACCTGACAATCGAAGCAAACGGTCATTTGTCGAGGTTCTACAATAACCTCCCCCTGGAGGAATGATCCATTAATATACACATTACGTCATCTCTGTTGATAACCCGACATATATTGATTCATCAGATCACTTTTTTCTTCTCATTACACACTGAAAATACAGACATGTTTCACTGCTACAAAAGAAGAGTGTGCATTTGGTATTTTTTTTATTTGTTTCTCTGTTTGTCAGGAAGCAGGATTTAAATTTTCTGAGCACATTTCATAAAAAAAATCAGTGGAAAGTAATTAGGCCAGTTGATCAAGAAAAAAATGGTTAATTATTAGTGCGGTTAAGGACATCATGTGAACATTCAAGATGCTATATCTTCTCTTGCAACTCTTGAACTTTAAAAGGCAGACACATTTTTTTTCTTGACTGCCTGGCCCAACAATAGACTGTATAAAAATATAAATATATACAGTCTAGACTCTAGAGGCTAGGGTTGAACAAATAATAAATCGCAGCATTGCCAAGTGCGATATGCAAATCACATTAGCAGCAATTTTTTGATAAAGCTGAATTGTGTCACAAAAAGCCATTATAAATCAAGTAATGTGGTGCTACAGAAACGCCTCAGGCTACAAATCATATTCTCCAGACATAAGGGATCATGTTGTTTGGTTCAGACTGCAGCGAGAATCACATAATCATTTTTATATATACCTTTTTCATTTACCAAATTCCTACTAATCTGTTGAAATAATCACAATATATATATATATTTATTTATTTAATTTTTTTCCACCTATTGTTCAACACTACTATGGGTTCAGTTATATGTGGACTCCCTTGGATATACTTTACATATTTTTGTACCATTTAAATAACACATTTGATTAAGCATGTGAAAATGTTAATAATTGTATGTTTTTATACTCTCTTATAGATCTTCTTGCAAATATCTTTTGAAATAAATCGCCAGAATCCTTGCATCCTACAACTGCAGTCACATATATATATAGATAAAATGTTCCTTTATCAACTCTGAGCAAACATCTGATTCCTTCTTGAATTGTGATGGCATTTGGCCTATAGGTGGTGTAGCAGGCATTAGTAGGTGTAATCCAGCAGTCTTGTGTCTCACTCACAAAATACCTTTTTTCCCCTCTTCACAGGTGGCATGTCATAGCAGGGACTGCACAGATGTAATTAATCACATTAATGATGGCTGCGTTCCGTTTAGCTTCTCCACAGCTTGACCGTTCACTATTGGCCTCCTGGGACACTTAAACTGAACTAAGCTGCCGTTAAAGTTATTACCTCCACCTGTGTTTATATGGCAAGTCAAAATGTCTGCAGTTAAAACTATTGATCCTGGTAGGAGTCTCTGGAAAAGAAAATCCTGACATTTAAACTCTGAGGGCAATGTGGTGATGATATTTAAAATCTGCAACTACATGATCTCATATATAACCTTTTAGCTTTAAAATATTATTACGTGTTCTATTTTTTGCAGCAGACTCACACTTGAATTGGTGGTAGCTATTACATTCTAGTGCTGCTCACAGTTCAGTCAGTCAACAAGTTAATCTTTGCAGAGTAAATGTGGGTGGGATGAGGTTGGAGTTGGGGGGTCGGCCCACCCATCCACCCCTCCCTTCCTGCTAACAGAAAGCTAACCAGGTCAGTGCTTTAATTTGAGTCACAGGGGATACAATTACTCTCCCACCAACCCATTCATCTGCAACTCTATAATGCAAACGTCGACGCACGTCTTTTTGAATCCGTTTTGAAGCCGACAAATGCATCGCGCATTCTCATTGTTCTTAAATTCAGTCAGATATTTGCCTTGAGTGCAAATGCATCTACATGAAAACTATATGTTGCTGTATGTTCTAAGAATCTGAGACGAGGGGGGCTGAGAGAAGAGCGCGCTAAAAGACTGGGTAATTCAATTTAAGGGCCTTCTTCTATATCAGAATTTGTACATTATAAAGTTCCCCCCTGACTTTTCCACAACCCCTCCTCGTGGAGCGGAAAACCTACCCATCCATTATTCCACTATTATCCAGCAGGGCTTTTTTTTATTCATATTTTCCTTTTTTCTTTCATCAGCAGCTTACTTGTGCGGTTGGAATTCCATTTCTTACTCATATTTCCGGAGTTTGCCAAATCAGCAAGCACAGACACATATTTTGTAAGTCCTAGGGTTTTACACGAAAGAATTTAGACAGACGAAAAAACTATAACAGTGACACATTACAAAGTGTGAGCCAGAACAACAGAGAAAAAACAGAGGGCAGCTTTCTGTCTTTCTCTAGAGTCCCTTGTTTATGCATTAGGCTCTTTCTGAATTTGCTCCTTGTAAACTCAGTGGAATCCCACAACACAGTGGAAAGCTTGACCTATAACCCGTGCGATCAAAAGTAAAATTGAAACCGCAAAGAAAGTTGCCGTTATTAAACCAAAGAGACTAAATCCACGGCTGAGGAAGGGTTTTGTGATCGTGATAACAACCTTTTCCATCCTGCTCTCCGTCACCAGGTACTTTCTCGCTCTGGAATGTTTTTCAGCCCTTCAAGTGCTCTTTCACCAAGGCCTAGAGAGGTATTGAGAGGGCTTCAAGATTGTGGCGGAGTAAAGATCGGTTAAATTAGTCCATCTCCTGCTCAGACGCTTCTTTTATTCCACGGGTCAGCACCTCCCTCGCTGTTTACCCACATAAATTGTTCCCCCTCTCTGAGCTCTGACTCAATCCCTTCTACTTCACAAGTGTCCATCTGCACTGTGAGAACGAGCAGGGGAGAGGAATGTCTTCAATAATATCATGAGACACTCATGAGATAGAATAAATCAAACTAATTTAGTCTGATATTGGATGCAGACCATTTCCCACATACAAGTTTATGAGCCACATACTTTACATGCTATTAGGTTGGAACCACAGTTATTGGAGAGCCATTTACAAACCAAAGGTGACATCTGCTGGCTGAAACGAGAAACTCTTCACACACAGTTTCAGAATTATTACTAGTCTCCTGTCAGTTTGGCATTTAATTAATAACATTTCATGAAACATGTATTTGGTCTTACAATATTTAAGGGGTTTGGAGAAATCTGTCAAACATAATGACAAGACATTGTTACATATGAAAATAGTGACTTGTCCTCATCAGAAGCTTAACTTATTTGTTGCAGTCCATTGTTATTAGTTATTAGAGGATATATTATATATTTAAACTG